>JBBMEG010000009.1:8593954-8622434 GCA_037832605.1 Cyclanthera cordifolia | reverse complement strand
GTCTGTGATGAGGAATTTGGTATTCGTACTGTATGAACTTTTGTGATTACAATTACCTCTACTGCCTTCCTTCTGAGTTTTGTTTGTACCCTTTATAAATCCTTGTTTTTATGTAGAAGATATTTTGAACTTGGGTCATGTGATGATTGTATGCATAGTTCAACTGATTGCATTGTGATTATACATAATCTTTAGTCTTTCGCTCCTATCTGATGACCCTTGTTGCTTTTTCATTGCTATAACTCTGAAGTTCATGTGTTTTCACTTTAATTTATCATCTAGTTGTTTTGATAATTTTATTTTATTATGGCGCCTTATCTTTGCAAAATTTTCATTTCCTAATGTGAAATCTGGTCATAAAATTACATTGAAGTCTTATCTTTCTCCGACAGATGGTTTTCATTGCAGTCATTTTTGTACTAGCCTTTTATGCAGATCTTTAGATGATTGTTTGATTATGTCAATTGAGATTCTTCAACTGCTTGAAAATGGAACGATATTGGAACAATGAAATGACATTCAAATCCATGCAACTGAAGCTATTTTCATAGAACAACTAAGCTTGATTTTGCTATGCTGCAATAATGTGATGGGCATACGAAGATTGGAGCTCGGCGGAAGATGCAGAAGTGCCTGATAACTAACCAAGTCATCAGAGTTTTCTTTGATTTTGTTTTTTGTTTATAAAATAGCATATTAATTTACCCCGAACGTGAAACAAAAGTTATTCTTAGGAGATTGTTTCTCACGATTTTTAGATTTTATGATGTATCTCGAAAAAGCTTTTACTGTACTACTCTGAATCCATAGCTTAGTTTGTATTAATGGTTCGTAGCTGTTGAATTAATTTGATTATTCTTTTTTCTTTACGTTGCGCAATTGACCCTGATTTGTTCAGTATCAACTGTCATAATGGAGACATATATAGGCCATATTCTCCATGATAATTATTATCAATTTTCTTTCGTTTCAAAGAAAAATTTATCAATTTCTTGACTACATGGTTCCTTGATAAACTCTTACTCCAAAGCCCATATTTTTTGTAACTTGGGGAAATTATTAACACAACTGATTAGAGATAATTTTGTTACATTTTTGAAAATATTTTAAGATTTATCATGAAATGCAATTGTCAATTAATTTGTCTAATTTTAATGATTATTTAGTTTAAAAATTAGTATAATTATTCCATTGCTGGAAGAATCAGTTCCATCTTCTTACCTCAAACCCTAATGGTAAAAAAGAGTAATATAGAAAGGAATTTTTTTTTGGTTAAAAAAATAAACAAAAATAAAAAAAATAATAGTGGTATGTTTGCAGTCAGAACTTTCTCCTAAGAATCCGAATCTTCCCCGCCGTGGCCTATTCTCAGTGGTGAGTGATGAGTAATCACTGCGTTTTTATTGCTTCCCTATTGTGTATAAATTTGACTCCAATTCCGATCGTTAATGCTTGACACTAGGGTTTATTTGTGATGTTGGCATTGTCAAATCTGAGGATCAATCCGTTTTTGAACAATGATGATTATGCGGGTGATATCCGATTCAGACGTCACGAGTTCAGCGCCATCGTCGCCGAGGTCACCGAAACGGGCGCTATATTACGTGCAGAGCCCCTCCAGAGATTCGCGCGCCACTCCGGCCTTCAACAGCCCTTTGGAGAGCCCTTCTCATCCATCTTCTACCCGCCATTCTCCCTCCTCCTCCACCAGTCGATTTTCCGGCCCATTCCGCTCCGTCTTTGGCCGGAAGCTCAGCCGGGAATGCAACGATAAGCGGTGGCCGGCTTGCAATGTCATTAAAGAAGAGGGGGATTATGATGATCGAGGTTTATCTAGGAGTTGCCAGATTTTTATGGCTCTGCTTGCGTTTCTTCTTCTCTTCTTCCTGTTTTGCTTCATCATTTGGTGTGCTACCAGGCCTTTTAAAACTCACATCACAGTCCAGGTTCTGTTTCTTCCTCTATGAAACTATTTAAATTGTTTTGTTCTACTTGATTCAAATAATTTTTTACTGTTCTTATTGCAACCCTCCACTATGATTCTCTTTCATTCAACAAAGAAATTCATAAGAAAAATAACCTCTATACAGAAGAACTTGTAACCTTTTCGTTTGTGGATCTCTATTTGACCGCTAACGTACCATAATGGTTGAACCAAAACGTGTTTTAATGGACCTTTGTAGTGAAGAAAATGATATAATTATCACCGAGAAAATAGCTTATCTTCGTCTTGATTATCATTTTCTGTTTCATCTTATAACATTTGGATGTCGAAGTAATTCATAAGAAATTAATCTTTAGATTGATGATCACACTTGATTGAACTTAAAACTTTTTAATTTCTTATTGTCTTTTTTACTACTAGACTACCAGTCTAATGATTATTGGAGTATTTTAAAGGATGTTTAGAGTTAAGAGAATGATAAAAATTATCATGGAGAATATAGGGAGACAATGATTAACTAGATAATGATATTTATTAGTAGTTGGATGAAGAGAATAATTATGATAAACCATGTTTGAGGCGCAAAGAATAATTAAATTTGAGGTGCATAGAATGATGAGAACACAATTATGAGTGTAGAGAATGAAAAATAACAGTAAGAAGAAAGAAAAAAAATGAAAAGTGATTTAGGGAAGAATGAGATAAAGTAGAATGAATAATCATTACCAATATTGATTATGAAAGAATGAATGGATACTTGGGATCATTCTAAACCTCCATACTCCAAATATCCTCTTAATTCGCAACTTGATGTTTGAAATCATTTGGTTTTCAATGTTAGAGAAGTGATTTCTGTTTACTCAGCTCCTTTTCTTTTACAGGGCATGACAGTTCATAATGTTTATTATGGAGAAGGATCAGACAAAACAGGAGTTCCCACCAAATTACTGACTACAAACTGTTCATTAAGAATTACTGTATACAATCCTGCAACTTTCTTTGGCATTCATGTCAGCTCCTCCCCTGTCAATCTTATGTACTCCCAGCTGGTTGTTGCTACTGGTCAGGTAAGAAATCTAACTTAAACTTAAAACTTCAGAAGAAAATGAAAAAATGCATCAAGAAATCAACATGGATTACCTGATACAAGTAAAGGAGAATATGAGTTTGATGATCAGAATGTTGGTTTTTTTTTTTCTTGATTTGCAGTTGAAGAAATACTATCAACCAAGGCGGAGTAATCGAGTAGAGTTGGTGAACATACAAGGGAACAAGGTGCCTTTGTATGGGGCTGGAGTCAGCCTAGAAGCCCTGGATAAAAATGGAAACATTCCTATGGTGCTTGTGTTTGAGGTCCATTCAAGTGGAAATGTGGTGGGGAAACTCGTAAGATCAAAGCATCAAAAGCTTATCACCTGTTCTTTGGACATCGACTCTCGCAACTCAAAGCCTATGAAGATTAAAGCTGATTCTTGTACATATGATTGAGAGAGAACTCCATTCTTGCACATCTTTCCTCTACATTGAAAGGGAAAGATTCTAACATGTAGTTTCATTTTAGAAAAGAAAAGTGCAACTTTAGTAATAGAAAAGGCTGTTGGCTTAGATATATAATATTTTTTCATTAGAGCTATGGAATAATGCAAGCAAAAACAGGTCATTGATTCAGTTTCTGGTAATTACTTTCCATATAGCAACAGCATATGCTGTTGCTTGACCATATATTCTTTCTGCTTAACATTGTTAAAAAAAAAAGTTATGCACTTATAATAATTCAATTTATATTTGAACCATCATATAATCATCATAGATTAAAATTAACCTTTCATTCTAGTTATAATAATCTTCCCTTTGTTGTAATAAAACTGTGTTATAATAATTGTGTGTTATATGTAATTACAGGAATCACAAAGATAGATTATTAAATACAAAATAATTTTCTTTAAAAAAAAATTAAAGGCATTTAACTAATGTTTTTACTACGTTGACTTGTTGCTAAGCAACCAGAAAATTCATTACACATTCAACAACGTTTTTATAATAACATTTTCAGTTTAATATATGTGAAAGTGGAGAAATTCAAATATAATTACAACGGTCAGAGATGTATTGACCTATAGGATAGTGATAGATATATCTTATTTCTGAGTACTTATTAGAGCTTATTTAAAAAAGTAGCATCCTTTTGCATGTTGTATGCCTCGTCATAAGGGAAAAGAAAAAAAAAATAGAGCCCTACAACTATTATATACATGAAGGAAAATTAACAATGGTAGGTTTGGTTGCGGCGGGAAGAGAAAGAAAGGAAAAAGGAAGGAATAAAAGAAAGAAAGAGTAAATTAGTGATTGGAGAGATGTGAATCTGACTGCCAAACGAAGGGAAGTCCTTTCTCATTCCATCCCACCATTCCAAATATACTCCCAAAACTCCAAGGAAGCAGGTAAACTAATCCTTCCATTCAAATATGCGAAATGCTTTGACTATGAGTTTTGGTGTCAGAATATTCAGAAACCATAATTCTCAAGAGTGATAGATTTTTGTAGATTGACTATATTGCCAACACATTTAAATATCAGAAGTAGATACATTGGACTATAATTGAACTGCATTGGATACCTTCACTTGTATATAGGCATGAGAGAGCAAGAAATTCAGAAGAAGATAAGTTCTGCATATTAGTCCCTCCTTTAATGCTATTCTTATTTTTTGATAATCAAGAATCGGAACATCTACTCATTTTAAGAGAACATATAAAATGTATAGCTCCCCTCCATATTCATTCACACATAAGGAAGTTTTTCTCTTCTATCTCAAATCTCAACTTCTTATGTTTGTTTTTTTAAGGAAATTGAGAAATCGAAACTACGCTTCATTATATCTAGAATAACCACATCCGTCCCTAGGCTAGGCACTGGGAGACATTGAAGAAATGAAGACACGAAAGATGTCTACAAATTAATGTCAAGTGGGTCTTGAGCTTGAGATCTTGAAGAGAGCACACCTTCAAAATCCAAACCATTGACCACCGCAGCTCAACTTCCTCTATATTGATCAGTTTTGAATTCACAATTAATGGCAATGTCACTTGTTCAGATCTCTCAACAGTTTTTCTCGTCAACTGTAAAGAATCATCTAGTAACTTGCACAAACTAAGACCAATATGAAATAGTGCCCTGCACCAAATGGTCAGTTCCTCCAAAAAAAAAAAGAAAGAAAAAGAAAAGCTTCAAAATTACATGGGGAACAAATGGCATCAATAAGGCATTTGCAGGGTGACTAACTCAACTTACAGGAACACGACTGAAACCGTTATGGTGGAGAATTTGTGGTCCGTGTGCTGGAAATCTCTGGTGTGGAAGGAATACTCTCCTGCTTATCAATGGCACAGCTGGGCTCGATTACGGTTCCACCGATCCTGTTTGGAGGCCAATAGCGAAATAACGATCTTCCTATTATATTTTTGGCTGGCAGCGGACCCCTGAAAAAATTGGTATGGCTAGCCAATTAGCAGAGGGAAGAAAAGGAACTCTAAGTTTGACAAGAATTGAAGTGCTGATCAAAAAAACTTTTCAAAATATATCATGATCTTTGGCTATATGGAGAAAAGTGATTAGCTTAAATTCACACCATCTAAAACTCAATACTGGACAGCTGATGTGTGAGGACTTTACCAAACATGAGAATCATAGCTGTTATTGCGATTATCGCCCATCACAAATACTGAGTTTTCAGGGACTTGCTGCATGAAAATGAAAATGAAAGAGATGTAATCAGGTATCCAACCACAAAAGAAATCATCACAGCTTCTATTACATTGTTTTGAGGTCAGAGTTCACGTAAAATGCTACTAGGAAAATCTGAGAAAGATATGCAACCAACACAGAGAAGTTACTACTCACAACTTGAGTCATGTCATATGATGGTGGTTCAAGAATGAATTTTTCGTTTCTCTCAACCCCGTTAACAATAACTTTTCCCTTCCGAACCTGCATCGGTAAATTTTCCAAACAAAGAGTTGAAGCTGAAACACAAATCTTTGGAGCTTTAAAATGCATATTCAGTAGCAGGAGGATACAACCATAAAAAAATAAACAGTAGTTGTTAAGAAAATTGATCTTAAACTGTTTGCTTCTGTTAATTGCATTCTCCAATTCGTATTCATGAATTCAACATGGTAGAAATATATCTGTTCTTCCCTAAGATTCTAGGAATGTGATGCAAACTAAAAGAACAAAAAAGTTGTTGCGTGTGGATTTAATTCATGGTGCCTTCCACCTAGGAATTAATTTTCTAGGGATTTTTTTGACATCCAAATGTTGTAGAGTGCGGTATATCTAATCAAAATAGTCGCGATGCCCATAAGTTTGCTAAAAAACTCATGGAAATAAAAAGAATATCTAACCTCTACAGTATCACCTTCTTTAGCAACAACTCTTTTAATGAAGACATCTTTATCTGTATATCCTACTTCCTGAAGCACAGGTGGGCTCTTAAATATCACAATATCATTAGCACAAGGTTTTCTGAAATAGTATGTGACCTGAAAAAAAAACACAAGCATTTTTCTTGTATGGAATCATGGTTCAAAGCACAAGAAATTTCACAGACAGAATTGAAATCATATATCTTATCCATTTGTTCGAAAGCTTAGTTGAATCCAAGAGCTTGAGATGAAGAAAATAAGTTGAGTATTATGTTTTACTTCAAGGGTCATTGACAAATAGAAGCAACACATCAGGCAAATTTGAACTATGAAATCTAAACCTGTTACCATCATCCCAATCTACATAATTTTTCCAATAACCATGAAATGAAACACAGATGAACCGTAGGATAAAAAATGGTGAACAAGATTTCTACCTTCTCTGCTACTAGTCGATCCCCAACATCAAATGTAGGATACATTGATAGCGAGGGAATGTACCTCGGTTCTGCGATAAACGTCCTGAATGCAAGAGATATGGCAATGGCTGCAAACACTGTTTTGGCATCATCCGAAGTCAAATTCAACCATTCTGGAAGAAACCCAGTAGAACCCTTTTGCTTGTCCACCTTCCCACTATCATCACTACCATTGCCGTCGCCTCCCCCATCGCCGCCGCCGCCACCGGAGTCTAAAACTGACCTAGTTTTTTCGCCAGAGTCATTAGCAGCACTGCAGCAACCCCAGTTCAATTGGGTTGCATCGCTTGTAGGCTTAAAGGGTAGAAAACTACTGCTTCCAGTCAGAGAAGGGAAAATAGAGCGATGGGAGAATTTTGGGGAAGAGGGAAATGATTGGAAATTGGAAGTGTAATTGGGTTTGGAGAGGCGCGTACGTTGTAAAGAAGGTACTGGAGAGAGGAGATGAAGAGAGAGCATTATCCTCTTCCTCTCTGTAAATTCAAGCTGTTGAGGTTGCAATTACAAAGGGAGCAGATGCTTTAGCTTTTCTAAAGCAATGAAAGGAGAGACCAAAATGAATATTCAGGATTAGTTTGAGTAAATTTATTATTTAAATTTTTACACAATCTGATTATTTGTAGAACAACTGTACTTGAAAGATAACTTGTTTGAATGATATTTTTTTATAGAAATGTTATCCAGTAACTATAATGAGTGATTATTTTGAACAATTATTTTGAGCAACTAAAATTGAATGTTTATTTTGAATAACTAATTTGACACTACTCATTTAAATAGATATTGTAAAAATTCATTTGTAAGAGCTCAAATATCCTCATTAATATTCAGAGAAATTAGCTATCAACAAATAATTGGTTTATAAATTTTTTATATTCAAATATTGTAAAGTTAAAGATGAGTCTAAAAAACTAGTCAATAAATAATTATAATGTTTAGATTGAGGTTTTTTAAAAATATTTAGAATGATGATTTATTTTGTGTATTTAAAAGTCAGGATTGCATTCAAACGTTTGCTAGAATGTAGTTTTTAAAAGTATTTAAAATTAGTATTTACAATATAGATTTATTTTGAGTATTTAAAAGTATTAATTACAATCTAAATCCTGTTTGAATGTAGCTTTTTTAAGAGTATTTAGTAGATACTAGTTAGAAATACACTTCCAAAAACTCAAAACAAACACCCCTAAATTTGCTAAAAAACTCAAAACAAACACCCCTAAATTTGCTAAAAAACTCAACACAAACACCCCTAAATTTGCTAAAAAACTCACGAATAAACAAAGAAAAAAAAAATTGTGCGTGTGTATTTTGTAACTTCGGGACATTCAAAGGAACATAAGAGTGGAAGTATAGATATTATGAGGATAGCAATTTACATGGTCATGTAGTTTGGGTTTTGGTCCTCCAACTTATATGAATTGGCTGCAGCTGAATTTTACAAAGTGACCCAAAAAAGGTAAAAAGTAGAGAACAAATATTTGTAATGCTTAGCCATTAATAACTTCAGATAGCAAGCATGATCACTCTTCTTCATCAACCTTGTCAAATCTAATTCACACGACGGCCGGTCATCGGATGAACATCGTTCCGAAAGTTGCAGCGGCATGCTGCCTCCATAACCAAAACTGGGTTTGATTCTGGATTGCGCATACTATCAGTGGCCGAAAGCGATGTGCTCGACGAAGGAGCATCGATGTAGAGGTGCTCCGTGGGCTTCCAGATGGAACTTTTACTCCTTTCGGGAGTGTCATCATGCTTGTTGTTTGCGAATAAGATCCATTTCCTATAGCTAGCATCACTTCTCCTGGTTGGAGAAGACCAGGATAAGATGCATTCCCTGCACTCTTCTCGGGAATCTCATTGCCCTCTATTATTTCCGTAATGGCTTTGCTATCCATACCTATTGAGCGCCAAGCTTCAGAAACAAGCTTGAGAGTGCTGTTTTCGGGAACGACTTTCTTTTCTTCCATTGTGTGAAGGATCTCTTCGGCTTTCCATGGCTGCTTTGCTTCTCCATAGCCCCATATTAAGGTCTCGAAAGTTTTCAAATTAGGGGAGATATCCATGCCACACATACGTTCGAAAGCTCTCCATGCCTTCTCCATTTTACCTGCAGTGCACCAACCGCTAATGACAGTTGTGAAAATCACGACATTCGGTCTCACCCCATATTTGCTCATGGAGTTCAGCAGAGACTCGGCTTTTGCAGGCTCGCCAGCACGAACAAAGCCTTTAGCAAGAATACTGAAAGCATGGATGTCGGGTTCAATTCCAGATTTCACCATATCGTCGAAGATTTCTTGGCATTTGTCCATACGACCAGCTGAGCCCCAACCATTCATAATGGTGCTAAATGTTATCACATCTGGTTTTACTCCAAATTCTTCCATCATTGTCAATGCCTGCTTGAGATTATAATCATTATTCATGTGATCAATGAGTACACAGAATTCAACCACCACACAATAGAAGTAGAAAATGAATGGCGAAAATATGAAAAGAAAAGAAAGTACCTCATCAACTCCATCAGAGTCCCCAATATCTAGAAACCCCTTTATAAGAGAGTTGAAAATAACAAGGTTTGGGCGTACTCCAAGGTCCCTCATTCGATTGACAACTCTCATAGCCTCTGCCAAGTTCCCCTGTTCGCAATAACCACTTACTATTATTCCACACGTTCTCTCGTTCGGATTAACCTTATTTTTTTGCATTTCCTCTATTATACTTTCCGCCTTGCTAGCCTCACCATCCTGAGCATAGGCCCTCGCCAAAGTATTATATGTGACTACATCAGGTTGAACTCCAGATGCAATCATCTTATTCACTGCATGCCAAGCCTCCTTTATATTGTTCTTCTTACACCAAGTTCCGATAAGGATGTTAAACGTCCGGTTATTGGGTTTCAGATTTGTAGTCCTCATCATTAACTCTAACAACTTCATAGATTCTTCAGGTTTACGGACGATTCCATAACCTTTGATGAGAGTATTAAAAGTGCTAGTTGTTGGCTTACATCCAGTTTCCTCCATTTTCTGAAAAGTTTTCATTGCCTCTTCAACATTGCCGGATTCAGAAAAGGCGTTGATTATGGCATTGAAGAGTATGGAATCAGGTTTAGTGCCAGTTTCTTCCATTTTAGATACAAGTCCTGAAATGGCCTTGAAACGTTTCAGCCGAGTCAGAGCAGCTACAAGAGCTGTGTATGTCACAGTCGTTGGCCTGTGTTCTTGTTCTACTAAACTATTGAAAATGAGTTGAGCCTCTTGAGGCTTTCCTTTTTCAACCAAGATGTTCATCAGCTTTGTTCTTGAACGTACTGTTCGGCAGCTATTGTTACCCAAACAGAGAAGACAGCGGGATTGATGAAGTTGTGAATCGACTGGGGTTGAAACTAACTTTACTTGATGCTCGTGGAGACATGATTCCTGCAAATCTCAAAAGTACAGATTTCAGAAAACTAAAGGAAGATGAACCGTGTTCATAATATAGTAAAAATGAGGTCCTGATCTCTACGGAGGTGTTCATTTCATAGCTTTATGGAGCAATTAAAAATGAACTTTTATAATCACTCTATAAAAATCTTATCGAAACGAGCTATTACAACAATTTCTGCTTTATAATCACTCAAAATAACTCTTCATTTTTAGTCACTCCACAATTTACCGATGACTGCAGAAGACTTGGGAAGAGCTTTAAGAGAACTATTGAGTGGTATATGAGGAAAACATCCATTCAATATGTTTCCAGAAATTACTATGAATGGCTTTTTAAAATTCAAATGTTATTCAGTTTTTGTAAAGAAAAAATCTTCATATACGGCGAAACATAATGAAAAACTTGAAAGGACATAATATTAGACAAACCTAGCAAGGATCTAATTTAGCAAACATAGAAACAGACAATATTTCGTTCTATCGTTTACAACGAATTATACTTGTAGCAAATAAAACACCAAAGATTAAATTCTTTGAACTTCCAAATTTGTGTCTACTTGGTACCTGAATATGTCCTTACATATTCAAATTTAAATTCAAAAGATCTCTAAAATTTAGAGACTAAATAGACCCAATCTAAAGGTTCATGGACCTATGATATTAAATTACATGGATCAAATAGCCATAAAAGTGGAAGTTCAGAGCAATTTGTAATTAAACCAACATCATAATAGAGCAAGTGTATGCAACGATACCATTTTTGGCGATCCTTGAGGCAAACGTTTGCTTGCAATCGTTCCTTCTTTATGAACACCCATGAAAATTCCGGTTTTGATCGACAAAATTCTCTCAGTTCTGCTCGTCCCTACTTTCACTCCAACTACTCCATGTCTCAAAGATAATCGATATCCGAAGTATCTGAATATATTACATCACTGCCTCTGAATATGTGAGGATGACTGGAGATAAAGCTTGTCCAATATGGATTCTACAGATAAAAACACCAGAGGAATCAAGAACAGATCAACCAAATCCCCAAATGGGGTTTCTTTAAATCCAATGATAAATCAAATCAAAACCCCTATCATTTTCAAATTCTTCCATCCCCAACCAAAATCTTCACAAACCACACTTCCAAAAGTGAAATTCGAAACCCACAACAGATAATCTTTATCCAGTAGATCACTAACAAAAAGAAGTAAGTTCAAAACACACCAATCTAGGTTTTAATCCAAAATACAAATCTCTATTATGTTCAAATTCTTCCACCTCCAACCAAATTCTTTAAAAACCCACACTACCAAAAGTGGAATTCAAAACCCACAACAGATAATAAGTATTCAGTTCAATCACACCCAACTGAGTTTTAGATGGAAGACGAGAAGGTACCTCTTTAGATGGGCTGGAGGAGCGGACAGCGGTGGTGCATTTGCATGGATGGAAGTTGCATGAAAGGCTTAGCAGAAGGAGCAGCCGCTCCATGTAGACGAGGCAGTGTTGTTTTCTAGTGAACCAATGTTTTGTGTTGTGAAATCCATTGAGATTCTTATCCACAAATTTTTATCATTTTCAGATTTCTGGATGCCTTTTTGAGGCTGTCAAAAAACAAAAAAATAATTAAGCAGAGGTGGCCACGGTACGCACTCACAACGTCCTTTAATTATTTGCTTATTTAATTTCCAAAAAAAAATTCAGATGGGGACAGTTTAATTTAGTATTTTTCTTTTTCTTTTTTTTTTTTTCTTGTTTTTCAAATATCCATTCTATTTCTGAACTTTGAATGAAATCTTTCATATTTTGCACGAACTTTTTGGAACATACAATTTTAGTTTTTTTTTTTTTTTTGGGGTTAAATTGTGGAGGAATTAAATATGTAAAACAGTTTAATAAGATATTTTACATTTTATTTTCTTCTTTAATAAATGAAGAAAGGAGAGAGTGAGGAAAAAATCATCAATTTTCTTTTCTTTCTTTTTTTTTTTTTTTAATAATTTTGAATGGATTAGAAATTTCCTGCAATCTTATCGGTAAGATCATACTTAGTTAGCTATGCGACAACTAAATTTTTTGTTTAATCAGCGTTCTCTGACAATGGTTCATTTACCAAAATTCAACTACTTTAATATAAATGAATTTCAGATCTCCTTCTCTCACTTCCATTACAAACATTAAATTGATGAAAAACTAGACATAATAATTACTACTTATCCTCATTATTAATTTAAAAAAGGCTGATTTTTTTAACAGAATAGAAATTACATCCACTGGGTCTAAACCAATGGCTCGGTTAAACAAACGTTTAGAGCATTTAAATTAATCGAAGCCACTGATCAAAAAAAAAATAATAATAATAATCGAAGCCACACAAGAGGCTCAATCAAACATAAACTCTCGGCGTCTAACATTTATGACCTCCTTAGCCAATTCATAAGTAAGTCGATTTCCTAGACGATTGCACCAACTAAATAAGCACTACAATGAATCTTCATCACCACTACAACTAACTTTGAAGGTCTTCTTCTTCACGAGTCAATCTGTTAATTATTGCCAACACGTCCGACTCAATTATGAAGTTCCGAATACCCAACTCGCTGGCCTATTGAATAACATCTCAAATAGCTATAACTTCTCCAATCTCCACACTCTAACACCGGTCCATGGTATTGGATTGAAGACTAAAAACCTGAAAATCTTAAACATAATTTATAGACTAAAATAATCAAGACAGATTTTAAAGTATTCCCTAATTTGTCATGCGAATCTGGACACTACAATAAAAGCCCCGCCCATGGTTAGCGGCATTGTACTACCTGTGTGATGAAACTGGCATCTACATGAATGAACTATGGCCTCCTCCAAACGGTACCCTTGGTTTGAACTCTGCAGACGCCATCAGACATTGACAATGGCTGAACTTAATGCTCTGAAATAACCACGAGACAGAGAGAAAAGTATATCAAAAAGCCATAGCCATGCGCTTATTAGAAAAAGAAATTGGTAACTATCCGGAATTTCGTCTCATATAACCCCATGCCCATTTAAAGGTCCCGATCCAGGTGACAACAAAGAATTATACGATTAAACTCACTCGAGGGTTTCGAGTTTGGAACATCTAGGGGAGCATATCTTAGGGACCCCTCAAGTCCCCCCTTGAGTATGCGTTTGTAAATTTTTTTTTTTTTTTTGATATCCATGATTGTTTGGGCCAGCTTGCGTGCACCTCGACTATTGTCACGGGATGTACCACCTGACCCTACAACATTTGGATGTCAAAGAAACCCGTAAGAAATTAATTCTTAGGAAGGTGACCACCATAGATTGAACCCATCACCTTAAGCACCCCCCAAAGGCCTTCTTAACCACTAGGCCACTCCGTGAGTTTGTAAAATTACATGTTAGGAACAAGGGAACTGGGTTTGCTCCTTTGAGATGACTTGCTCAGATTTATGCAATACCTCTAAATTTTTCTTCTACATTGTTGTAAGTCACAATCAAAGAACTGGATCTTTCGCAGTTCTATTGAATTGGGATCCAACCAATCCCTTTGGAACGTTCAATTTTCAGTTTCTATTGTAATTGCAAAATGCAAACTTACTGGAATACTTAGAAGCAGCCCTTGTTGATTGACTAGGACAGGAAGGCTTCTTCTGGCAGCAACTGGAATCAATTTCAACTGCATTAATGCTTCTCTAGCTGATGATCTGGCAAAGTTTAAACATTCACTTGTATTCTCCACAGTCTGCTGCTTCGAACTGTCTGAAGTGTTTATTTGATCTTGAAAATTCCCTACCGTGCAATCAGACATCTTGGAAAGATAAAGCCAATCGGATTCGATCATGGGCCGCACTTCTAATTCCATATCACAACCTAACATACAGGACTTGCAAACCGTGTTACAACTAGCCGCCTCCAAATTAGAGTCATCTTCATTTTCATCTTTCATTCTCCATGTGATAAAGAACCTGTTCATATAGTTACATATTTGCCCTGGCTTAAGCAGTCCACCTGATGAAGTTCTTACAGAGAGTGAGCCATGCTTTGATTCATAACTAGGAGTGACTTTTGGTTCAGCTTTGAACAGTTCGGTTTCTTGCATCTGCAGTGAGACAATGATCCTAGAGCAGGATTCGCTGATAATATTTAACCTTTTTGCTTCATCTAGAACAGATTCTGGTGTTGCATCCAAGAAATGCACATCTGAAGCTTTAGGAGTGAAGTGTTGCTCTATATATGACCTCCCGTCGTTAATGATCTGTTCTAACCCACCAGAAATATCATGCATACCTTCTCTGTAAGAGGAGGCAGGGAAAACTTCTATTGCGGAAGGCAAGGGGCAATTCACTGAACAAGAAATTATGCACTTGGTGCCCTTGGATCCTGGAGCTGGACAAATGTAGCAGCCCGCAGCTGTCAGTGAGGTCTGCATGGTTTTTCTTAATAATAAGAATCTAAAGAATAGACAAATCGATTGATGACAAAAATGAAGAATTAAACAAACTAATAAAGTACTCCACGAGACGACATAAAGAATAGCTTCCCATAAACTTCCACCCCTTGAATATTAATGAAAGCTGGAGAAAAAATGTTGCTGATGTATAACCGGCCAACCCCCTTACATTTGTAATTAACTGTGCCTACGCTGGTTGCTTAACACTTAGCTAATAAAGAGTTTGATTTGTATTACCTTGCAAGGAAATGTTCGGATGTAGTCTAACATCAGCTTTGCAGTGTTACCTCTAACAGGTCTGTGCCTTTGAGAGACGAACTGATAATTTTAGATGGTCCAACATTAATGCTAATTGGTAAATTGCTCCAAAAAAAGGTTCTTAATAAAATACTTAACATTTTACCTGCAAAACTAAGGACAAGAACTTTGACAGGCAAATATCTTGAATTTTCAATTGATTGAGAACCTCCAAATTAATAATGGCATATCCCATCTACAAGAAGCATCAGCCAAACCCCCATCCATCAAAACTTAATAATACTAAACAAGTGGAGGGTGCAGAGAGAACTGCAGAGGACAAACAGAATGAAATTCCTAAAAAAATGATGTGGAACTGTAAGATCAGAATACACATAGATGTAAACTATCTACCCACCTCGGTTATGGTCAAAGTCAGATTTGCTAGGCTTAAACAAACTTGATCAACAAATAAGCGTGTTTTCCTACAGGCGGAAATAACAGCACGTAGCTCAGAATTGAGAGTACCTGAAACTCAAAAAAATGTGAGATAAAATTATGAATCTCATAAATAATCTTTGAGGAGCAATTTATATTACAAGCTTAGCAAACCAGTCAAGGCAACAGTAAACCCAGTTGTTTTCTCTCACTTGTTTATCTTAGTTTGTCATCTCCTTGTAAGATTCAAGACTTGCTGATTTATATTTAAATGAGCCATGGTTTCAGGGGAAAAACAAAGTCTTTCAGAATCTGAAACTGTATTTTTTAAACAAATCCTGAAACTGTTATTCAGGCATTATGTAGGAAAGAAATTATGCTAGCTCCTAGATAGGTTGACAAATGAAAAAAGGTCATGGTGTTGTTATTGTTTCCTATATAAAAAAAAAACATGGTGATGTTTTTTAACCTCTAGATGAAGTTGAGTAATCTATATCCTTTTTTTTTTCCTTCTTTTTTTTAATAGTTAAGTTTATGATTCAAGCCAATTGGAGAACTTTTTGCAACTCTTTTGGCTCTTGCTTATGTGAGTGAATATGATGTTTTCTTTCCTTCTAGTACTAGGGCTAATGAAAACATTCCTTATTTGAATAATAAGATCAATAATGACAACAAGAATCTGACATAGATAATAACTAAAACTCTCCAGCTACTCACAAGATGACAAATCTCCTAATGACATCCGAATTCTATTTCGAGCAAACAAGGAACTTCGATTTGTTGGGTCTTCAACCCAATCTAGATTAGCACCTTGACATATCTGCAGAGAGAAGAAAGATTAATGTTAACATGAATAGCCTTTGCCAAATGAACGGCCACGCCTTTAAATCAATAGTTTTATGTGATTTGAAATTTTAACCTTGTACATGTCATCTTTAGAAAAATCCATTAGCGGTCTCACGAGAAGAAAACCATGGTTCTTTGAAACTTCACTGTAAGAGTATGTATGCGAGGAGAAAATCTGAGAAGTGAAAGGCATGCCAGCAAGTCCAAGCACACCACTACCACGAGACAACCTCAGAATGAATAGCTCAGCCTGCATTGTGTCTCACCAATCACTATATTTCTAGTATCTGTAACAAGCTTTCAGCATAATAACTAATTCAGTTTATAATAGCCCTAAAGAGTAAAGTGATACAAGCTATAGCACACATGCAAATCCTAAGATAAGGAAAAATGGGACACTTTTAGTCAACTAATAGTGCAAGAATTTCAACTGGAAATGCAGCTTGATATGAGGATTTCACCTGGTCGTCCGCATGATGTGCAACAAGTATAACTCCAATTTTGTTTTGGACGCAAACTTTCTGCAACATTTGGTATCTGAAGGTAACGCAAATTAATTAATTTAAGAGAAACTTATCAAAAATAGAAAATAGTTATAAATATAGAGACTTTCAAAAAAATTAGCAAAGGTAGTTTGCTGTATTAATAATTATTATAACATATTTTCTTTTAATATAGTATAATACAATATTAATGACTATATATGCAAATATTTTAAAATTAGACTACATTTGTAATTATTTTGTGAGAATAGCACATCCACCAAAATTTTTCTTAATTTAATGAAAAATTACTGAGCCGTTAAGGCAGCAAGAAAGCATTATAAGTTAACTCGTGCTAAAGCAGAGCTGATAACACTAAAGTAGGCTTAGCCCAACAGTAATTGGCATGTATCTTGGTCAGCGGTTTGGAATCCTCCAACTCCCTATATTGTTATTGTACTAAAAAAAAGAAAACAAAGCCGAGAACAACAATCTACACAGAAGAAATTTAGCATTTCCTGAAGATCAGCGAACCACCCACCTCATATCACGAGCTGCTTCTTGCAAGTGGCCCTGCTTTGGCCTACCATCTAACCAATCACAAGATGCAATCTCGCATCTGATACCTACCCAAGAAATATAGGAGTTGGAAAGTTCGATTGAACTGATTTATCATGACTAAGAAAAACAGTCAAACAGTACTAGATGTTTGTTTGATGGTTTTATGAAAGTATTAAAAATAAACTTTTAAATCACTCTATAAAAACTTCATTCAAACAAGCTATTATAGCAATTTCTTCTTGATAATCACTCATAATAACTCCTAATTAATCACTCAAATATATCGCTACACGATTTTTCAAACAAACATCTCCACAAGTGCAGAGTTTTTGTACCCATTTGAGTAACACGATTCCAGACAACTTTTGCCTCATCTCCGCTCTCAGCACGAAGCCCGTGATCCACGACTATTGCCAGAAGCCCTTCGATAAACGTGCTACTTTTACCAGTGGCATTCAGGCCATCCATTTTCCACTCTGCCGTAAGAGCACAAAGAGCCATGCTGTCGGGTCCTCCACTAACTCCCAGGGCTAATAAAGAAGCAAGGAATAACACGATAATGCCGTCAGTAAGGGATTTCAGTTTAAAGTTGAAAGCCAATACTAAAACCTTCCACTTCAGTTCAATGTTACTTTCAGAGAAAACCTAGCGCTGCTTTGAATTTAGATAAAGAAAGCCTCATGAGAGAAAAATGAAATGACAATGCCGAATTCAACAAACCCAGTTCGTCAAGCAAAAAACTAAAAACAAGAGCTATTCTCGAACAAAAACCTGACCTATAGGGTGGTGGGGTTTGAGTCCAGCCATGTCCATGCGTTTGGAGAAAGCTTCTCTGTGCTTGCACAGATCGATTGGTTCTTGCAGAGAAGAATACCTGCAGAAACAACGAGATAAAGGGAAAAGGCGAAGACGAAGACGTGGTAGCATGAATGGAAATTTGCATCTTGGTGATGAGATTTTGGATTTGGAAGATGAGAGAAAGAATGAGTGGTGTATTCCGGTTGGCGCCAACGAGATTAGGCTGTGCGCCATGGATTGTAGCATTCCTAGTTTACTCTCAGTCCTATCGTCAGGAGCCGGGTTTAAATGGATTTCGAGGAGGCTCCCTCCTCCAGCGGAATTATTTAGGCTAATAGAAAACTATATACATAATACATATATTTGATGTTAGGCTAAACTTTCAAACATTCCTTAAATTTGAGGGTTCTGAGATCATTGCTCTTCAATTTTAAAATGTTTCTAAATTATTCTAATTTTAAAATGTTTCTAAATTATTCTTGAATTTAACGATTGTTTCCGAAATTTCCTGCAGTTAAATTTAGATGAAAACAGTTAATGTTTGGTTTAAAAAATGTCTTTAAACTTAAAAAAATTTCAAAAATACTCTTAGCATTAAAAACTATTAAAACATCTTCATTCATTATGTTTTAAATGAAAAATGTTAACATTTTGTTTGAATAAATGTGTCATTGACTCTTGAGAAATATTTAAATAAAAAAATTTAACTTCAAGGCAGTACGGGGACTCAAACTACTGATTGAGTAGATGCTAATGCATCACTAGTGTCAGCTGAGCTATGTGTGACGGTCATACTTCCACATGTCGTTCAACCTCGTTTCATCATGCTTTTATGGTATTTTGTTATTATTGCATATTATGATAGTTTTTCATTTTATTTTAGATGTTGACTCCTCGCCATTTTCATATGCAAGAGTCTCACATCAGTTATGGTCCAAAATGTACTATAGTGGTATGACTTCTTGAAGCTTCATTCCTAGTTATTATATGATAAATGCAATCGTTGATTTGTCCCTCGTTGTATCTTGTCATATAGCTTTTAAAGAGAAAAATATTTATAAAACTCACTTTCTCTCTTTTTCGAAAATCTTTTCACAAACGCTTGTGATAAAGGTAGCACATGTGGTACCACCCACTCTGCCATTTTGGTTTGGCTCACTTGCTCGCCAGGTTAGAGCAAGTGTCGCACAATCGCTATTCCGTTGCCTCTGAAGTGTGACTGTGACACTATGCTCGCTTTGGCTCAAGGTGGTTGTTTTAATAATGAATGTCGACGACATAATTGTGACTGGCAACGATGATGTAGAAATAATTACTTTGAAGAAAACATTATCAAATAAAAAACTGGGAGTTCTGAAATAATTTATGGGAATAGAGTTCTCAAGATCTAAAACTAGAATTCTAGTAAACCAAAGGAAATACGTCATAAGTTTGCTACAAGAAGCTGGATTGCTTGGTTGCAAACTGGTAGAAACCCCTATTGAACTAAAAGTGAAATTAGAAGCAGCTACAGAAGAATAAGTAAAAGATAGAGAAAAATATCAAAGACTTATTTATCTATCTCACACTCATCCTGATATAACATTTGTTGTGAGTATGATGAGTCAGTTTATGCATGCTCCCAGTACTGCTCACTTTAAAACAATATTTAGAATTTTAAGCTACTTAAAGGGCACTCATGGAAGAGGTATACTATTCAAAATACAAAGCCATCAATAATGTCGAAATTTACATTGATGCTGACAAAGCAGATAGTACTATTGATAAAAGGTCAACTTCAGGATATTGCTCTTTTGTTATAGGAAAAGAGTAGTGTTGAAGCTAAATTTAGGGCTCTAGCTCATAACATTTGCGAGGATATATCGATAAAGAAACTGCTATAAGAATTTAAGCTTGCTCAACCAAACCCAACACAAGTGTACTGTGATAACAAGACTACCATTTCCATTACCCTCAATCTAGTCCTCCATGGTATATAGGACAAAACATATTGAGGTCGATAAACACTTCATAAAAGAAAAGATTGAAGATGGAACCATATGTATCTCATGTATGCCAATTTATAAACATGTGGCAGGCATCTTTATAAAAAGATCTATAGAAACGACAAATCAATAAGATGATAGACCAGCTGGCAATAGAGGATATTTTCAAACCAGCTTTAGAGGGAGTGTTGGTTAATCTCATTTATTGTTATATTATATGTGTCTATATTTACTAGACAATGATCTTGTAATTATTATAGAGAATAAGATCTTATTGTTTTTTTTTTTCCTTTTTATATCGAGGATTTCTCTATTTAAGAAATCCTCAATTACCGATGAACAATTCAAGAAAAATGATTTTCCTCTTATTTTGCACAAAACATTTATCCTTTCGAACGAAGCACTTTCGAGTGTGCGCTTTTGTTTTATTGCTGCTAGCGCGCTTTACTAAAAAGACTCGGCATTCAGGCGAGCCACCCGGTGGTGTGGTACGAGGTGGGTAAGCCACTAGAACGAAATTATTCCTGCTCCCTCCATTGGCAAGCAATGAAACGTCTTCTGCGATATTTGCAAGGTACATCATCAGTTGGGCTAACTGTCTCCCTCACGGTCTCTCTCTGGTTACCTTGACATTGATTGGGGCTTATGCTCTGCTGATCAAAAGTCTATGGAAGGTTATTGTGTCTTGTTTGGCAATACCATCATATCTAGGTCATATTTCAAGATTTATTTAGTTCTTATCCTTATTATGTAATGAGTGTATAGAAGGGTGCCTTTTGCCTCAAGTAAGTTAATAAGAAATCCTAGCTTCTTATCTCCTTCTTCTTGCTCTCTGCTTCTCTTCATATTTCCTCTTCTACACATACTCTCTATTTGGAGGGAGGAAAACAAAATATTGTGCAGAGTTGGGATAGGAGATAACAAAATATCTAATGCATTTTTTTATTTGAATCATCTAATTTTACCATGATTATATTAAGTTTTGACATTATAGTCAATTACATAGAGATGATGATAAATACTACACATGTATAGTAAATTGCAGGATCAACATTCCAGTAATAAGTAAAATAAAAAAATAAGAAAAAAACTTCCAATGTGTAGGAAGACTCTAGTTATGTAGATATATGGCATCATTTGGTAGGTGCGCATAAATTGTTTTTTTTTGTTTTATTAATTTTTATTTATAACAAATATATGTGACATATATTGCATAAGTAGAGTTCTTTTAGGTGTGTGTATATGTTTTTTTTTTTTTTTTTTTTTTGTAGAAAATAGTGAAGTGCAAAAAAAATGAGAGGAGAGAAAGGGTACTCAAAAAAAAAAAAAAGAAGAGAGAGAGCGGAGAGAAAGGGTAAATTAACCAGTTTTTTAAATTGTGAAGCCATTGTTTGTTTGTGAGCTCTGATGAATAAGAACTCAAATGTTCAAACGTGAAGTTTGTCGAAAGGAATAAAGAGAAGGAAAAAGAAGCAATTATTTAGAAAAATGAAGACCAAGTCCCATAGCGCAAACAATGAAAAATGAAAGGTGAGGGCTCTTGAAAAAAGCAAAAACTTCACTCAAATTCTTGCAAACTTTTTACACAGTACATTTCAATACAGATCAGAGTCCATTGAACTAAATAAATAAATATAGCGCTTTGCGTTGCGGTTAGGCAGTCAATACAATTTGCTAGTAGAAGTGGGGGCTGGTTTTTCACTGTGTGCAAGGATAGAGGGTGAACTAACAACAATCTCCCTGTTTCCTTTCTTTTCTCCCCATCTTCGTTAACGGCACATTTTCGATGAATTTCGAAAGCTGCCTTGACTTGTAATGTAGTTGAAGAAAATCAAGTTCCGGGAAGAGTGGTGTTTGTGGTAGAGAGAATTATGAACGCACAAACGACCGAAAGGGAGAAGACAGACACCCAAGTGTTCTCCGTGTATATCTCCATTGCATCCGTAAAGGAAAAACGAGTGCGATTTTCTGCCCAGTTTCGGATTCTGTCTGCCTCGGCTGCATACAGAGCCTTCCCCTGCAATATATTAAAGACTAGATGAATAACCTCACATAATTGCTCATCTGGATTCTTGATGGATTTTTTTAATTCTATTAATCATTGAACTTTTTGAAGCATTTGTGTTATTCTACTTTCCATGACGGAACTGAACTAACCTGTTCGTCAAACCACCGACCTCGTCGCAGCCAAGCTGTGACCAGAGCTAATAAGATTCTTGGAGGAGTCAAATAGTTGATGGCTTTTCCCGTTCCTTTCACAACCCGCATCCGAGGAACTAGTGTTCTAGCTACTGTTTCCGGAAGCTCACAAATGATGTTGAACATTTGCTTGTTTCTCACAGTCGAACCACTGTATGCAAGCCACAAGTAAACACAAAGCAGAAATTTAGTAAAGAGTTGTTTCAACAGGTAATGCTTATCCAAAAAATCAAATGTATATCTACCAAGTATAACAAAAGCTCATAAATTTATTGAGAGAGGGAAAGATCGAAGACATCTAAAGTAAAACAGTATTTTTCTAGCAATTTATCTAGATATGGAGAAATGAGCATAAGAAGAAACTTGATTGATTCACCTAAGAAGGAGATCTGTCAAAACCATGCCAGGAGATGCAGTGTGAACTCCTACATTGGACCGCTTGCACTCTTTCAAAAGAGATGATTGAAGCTGTCTAAGACCACATTTTGTCGATCCATACCTACAAGTACAGTAAACAAAATCGCCTAAACACCAAAACCAACCATTGAATTCGTAGACGCCCAAACACGACTAGTTCCATGAGTTAAAAACAGTTGCAGAATTTGAGCGTGGAATGAACTTACACAGCCGTCAAAGGAGTACTTGAGCCTCCAGAGCCAGCACCGTCCATGTTAAATATGTGCCCCCCTTTAGCCTGATTTTTCATTACACGCATGGCTTCTCGAGTACAAAGAAGAGAACCGACGAGGTTTGTTGAGAGAATCTATTGATTAACCAGAGTATGAAATTAAACCAGGAAGTAAGTTGAGTTTAGATCTAAACCATGCTCTCCAATACACAAAGTGAGAGCCTAGTTTCAGTGCAACATTAAAATTCAAAAAAGACTCAAGTAGCTTTTTTTTTTTCAGAAATTAGTAACAATCAAATCTTGGGATAAGCAACTATGCATTAAACGTACAACCACCAAGCACCCCACAATGCTCATATGTCATATCTATTGGAAAAGATTAAGCAGATTTATCGAGAGAAGTTGAGGAATTAAAATCAAGAATTACTAACATAACTTTACCTGAGTAATATCTTCATCTGTAAACTGGAGCAAGGGTCTAAACCCTTTGTTCGTGCCCGCATTGTTTATCTGTCCATAATTTGTCACATTAATTACATTAAACAAATTAAAGATATTTTTTCCCTCAAGGTTAACCAAAAAGTGACAATGATGTAAGGGTTGGTCCTTATAGGCTACATCAGATACGCTAGATAGATCAGTTTTAACTTTAAACCCTGAAGGCATGAGGCATGGAGGCAGCTACTTTAAGAATGTATCAGTTTAAAAGCTAAATAGCATTCTTAAGAAATCCAAGAAGATCAGCATATTATCTAACAAGGCCAGATATCATCCCAACTTAGGTACGAAAAAACCACTCTTAGTTCACGACTCACCCAAATGTCAATGGAACCAAGTTCATTCAAAGCAAAATTTGCTAAATTATGAACATCTTCAGGATCACAAACATTGCACGTTGTGCCAACAACTTTAGCATGGTCCAAGCTTGTATTGGAAGTACCACTTCTGGCCATTAGACCCTTTAAGTTTTCCTCGAGCTCTCCGAGAGTTTCTTGAACAGACTCGGGGCTGTCTTCACAAAAACATTGCACAATGAAATGTGATGTTAGCAACTTGTAAAGACATTGAAACTATGTATGTATCAGAAGTTTTATTATAATTCTGAAGACCACCTGCGAGAAGCCACAACCACGCGGTCTCCCGAGAGAAGAAACTCTCTGGCTAGTGCTTTCCCCAATCCTCTTGTGCTGCATAGTCAACCATCCATGTACCATCATGTACAAGTCTTTTCATATTATTAACATAATAGGCAGTCTACTCTAAATCATGTGATATAAGAAGACCATCAAGGTAAATAATAAAAATTAGATGAAGCAATAGATGCCATGCTATCACCATTTAACACATTAAAACATAGATCAGCTGGTTTTCATTAATTTATGTGCCAACATTTTTCCTGAGGAGTGATTAGCTACCTTCCGGTTATAACGACGTTTCGTGGACCAGCTCTGCAGTGCTCATCCAACACCATGTTAGCACCAATCATGGTTCCAATAATAACCCCTCCGAGCCAACTATACCAAATCAGTGTGTTCATCTGACTGTCCCCACCTTCAAAATTTTCAAGAAACATAATTTATTTTAACATTGATGATGGTTATGAATAATCAAAACAACAATCAAGAAAATAAAGAAAATGTGAGACAAAGAACACGACGAATAGTAAGCTATGCCAACAGACATGTTGAATTATACACGTTGAATTATATAAATCACCAATCAACCTAAAAGCTTAAGTTGGTAGGTTAGAGTAAATTTAATTATATCAACTAACAGAAAAAATAATTATTTTATTAATTAATGAGATAAGAATATAGATGCTTGGTCAAAGGGGGCTAGGGCAACAAGTAATAGTAGAGCAACATAGTTGAAGACATCTCAACATTTGTACTTAAATTTATTTCTAGAAATATAAAACGTGGGATACCTGATAACTGAAACCCAACAGCAAGCACAACACCAGTGCTCATCATTGTAACAATGTATCTTCCAATTTGAACTGCAGCCTGTTAAAGAAAGTAAAGAAGCTACAGTTAGTGATGCTACTAAAGTCTCCAAATTAAGATCAAAGCACGTATTCTCCTTGATCCATGAGCATACATCAAAACTACCATACAATAAACTAAATCTAGTAATCTACAGTTAAAGTTGATGTTGCTTCAGTTTCAAGCCATGGTAGCCCATAGTAGATTCCTCCTCGTTTATTCATATCATTACAATTTCCAATTATATAATACAACAAATAACTCAATCAAGCAAAAACCTCCAGTTCACGATGAAACTTCAACTTACATTAACCAAACAAGCCAACTGATTATGGGGAAACAAACATCAGGGGATTAAAAGACAAAAAACACCTCAATTCACTATAAACAACTAAACATCACACATCACCAGATCATACATTAAATTCAAACAGAATTTAAGAAGACCAAAGCATACAGCAACACTCACCGATGAAAACAAATCCTCCATATCCGCCATAACCTTCCCCCGTTCAAAATCCGACCCCAAAAGCAAATTAACCTTACCCAAAACACCAGACCTAAAAAATTTCCAAAACTGATTTTCCTTCTTCATTTTCACCTCTTTCAACCTCGAATTTCCACGATTCTTCTTTTCAAAATCCCCACCATCTTCACCTCTGAAGGATCTACACTTTCTCAAGCACAACCCACCACGGCTTGTCGATACACCACCGCCAAACCGGTAGACTCCCCGGCTAAGCGCTCCGATCAAGTGCCCATCTCTAGAACTTGGGCCATCGAAGCAGCTTTGTGGGTACACGTGAAGCTTCGTAAATGCAGTCATTAATGGAAGATGGAGTTGCAGAGAAATTAGGAATTCATGAAACAGAATGGCTTCAAATTTTCTGGGAAATGGGTAATGTTCAGTGAGATATTTTATTGGGAAAACTTAAATAGCAAAATATCTTGAAGGGGTCTGTATGGAAAAGGCCGGTGGCGTTGTGGGTTAATTTGAGAAGAAAGAACCGTGATGACCACACGATAAGCAATCTAATCCTTGTACGACAATGATGACACGTGGCATGGTGGGTTGATGTCAGCATGTCCAGCTGGATGAAGATTAGTTGATGAGGAAGGGTGATGGAGCCTTATACGTTTCATGCTTATGGATCTTGTCTTTTAAGTAGTGGTCAATGATTTTTTTTTTTTCTTTAATAAAAATAATATCACATTGCAAATCAATAGACGTAGCTTAACATGATTTTGAACGTTTAAGATATCTATTTCAAATCGAAAGGTTAGTAACGCACTGATTTCATTGTTTGGTGTAAATTCAGTTCAACACCAGCGTCACGAGTTTGATCCTAAAAATTAAAATATTTTTTAGAATTTGATTGTTTGGATTATCTTTTCATTAAATTAAATTGAATAAATTAATATTTTAGATTAATTTAATTTTCTTTAGTTTGGTTGATCGACTTAATCGTTTGACTTTACATGTATCAACAACAACTACAAAATTAGTATTTTATGCCAAGAAAATTGTGAAAACAAGGTTTCAAAATAAAATGGAAGATAAATTTCTCGGAGACTACTTAAAGTGTCTACATGAGAAATTTCGGAGACTTTTAGTTCCAACTCAATTATAGATGAATTTTACTTCTTGAATGAACAAGCACAATTTTAACTAGTATTTGAAATTATTTATTATATTGAAAATTTCGTTTTTTTTTTTGTATGTTTAGCACATTGTAAAGTTTAACTTAAATAAATGTAGTAGTTTTTTTTTTTGATATATGTGACGTCCGAACCAGCTTACGCACACCTCGACTAATGTCATGAAATATATGGTTTGAGTCTACAACTTTTGGATGTCAAGAAAATTTTGTAAAAAATTAATTTCTAGGTAGATCGTCACCCTAGATTGAACTCATCATAGATCACTCCATGATAGTTAATAAGTATAGTATTGTTGTCGTAGTCCATGTATATGTTATTTATTTTGAGCTTGATAGCATATAAACATGGAGATTTAAAAAAGATACTATGTGATTGACAGTAGCAAATATATTAGTTAAATGGCAAGTACAAACTTTGAATTTTGTGTGTGTTAATAAGTATTTGGACTTCGCAAAATACTTGAAAATTAATGTAAATTTTTAAGACTCATTTAATAAATACTAATTTTAAGTCTCATTTAATAAACACTAAACGTAAGTATTCAAAAACGTTGTATTTATATTTTTATAGTTGGTTAGTAATATAAGTATATTGTTGAGAAATTATTTAGAAAATAAATATAAGATTTTAAAACAAAAAACTAAACAGTTTTATAATCTAAACGTTTTATCAGTGTATTGTTTTTTCTCTTTAAAAATGTATATATATATATTTTTTTTTTGAGATTTTCCATGTACACCAAAAAAAATCAAGAAAAATTAATTATAACAAAATTCTAAAAATATTTCTTATATAACAGAAAGATATGACTTTTATGTAAAACAATCAAAATGTTATTGCGTCAATCAGTAGTTCAATTAATAACATTCAATCAATAATTTAACTGATAGACTCAATCAATCAGCACAAATAGTCTTGAATCATTTGGCAGAAAAGAAGGATAAATTAAAATTTTTGAAAAGAATGAAAATCTACTACAGATTTTTTTTTTTTAATATCATAATAAAAATAGATGAATGAAAAGTTTGCTATATGAATTTTTTTTTTTTTAATTTTATTTTTGAGTTTAAGAGTATGCATCAAATCTCTAATTGGCTTAATAAATGATCTATTGTTATGATGACATTGACAGATTAAGAATATGAAATTCATCATTCAATTTATTATGAAATCAAAATTTTAAACTACTTTAAATATGAATTTTGTTTAAAAGTAGTTATTTAATATAATAAAAAAGTGTAGTACAAGGGTACAAATATGTCTCTAAACAAAATTCAAAGTTTAATAAAAGTTGGTATTGAACTCAACATCAACCAATAAAATTGCAATAGTTCTATGTTGATTCACAGATGCAAGGTTGGTGTAGAACTAACTTTTGCTGATACGAATCCAACAACCTTCTTATTGTATTAAAATGAAGGAGGAATATCAAGAAGCAAGGAAAATCAACATGCAGAATTTTAAGTAAAAAAAAAAACAATTTCATATTTATTATTTTGGAACTTTTCAAATTCAAACCTTATGAAACAAGCTATAATTGCTAAATAACTTCTTAGAATAGTTTGTTAGGTGTATTTAAAGTCAATCTACCCTTTTGTCTAGCATTTAAGCCTCTCAATTGATGTATAACTGACTTTTGGTTGATAGGTGTTATTTTCCATAAAGTGCATTTAAGAGTTTTTGAGACATTTTGTATTCCAAGCCATGCACGAAATTTTGGCTTTAAAAAGGGCTTGTAACACTTCATTTTGGATAGTATATTGATATCAAACTTTGAGTTTTCTTAACCCCTTTTGGTGTTGTCTTATTTTTTCAAATCTTGCTTTAGATTTGAATGAAAAATCAATTCTTTGGATTAGTATTGATCAAACTAATTCTGGAGTGAGTTGTCTTAGATTCTAAGAGTGACCATCATAGATTCTAAGTG
>JBBMEG010000009.1:8564191-8583657 GCA_037832605.1 Cyclanthera cordifolia | reverse complement strand
TTTCGTACCTTTCCTCAAAAAAAAAAAAAAAAAAAAAAAAAAAAAAAAAAAAAAAAAATATATATATATATATATATATATATATTATATAAATAGTATATTTTGTTGTTGGGATGAAGCAAACATATATGAAATTGGAAAAAACATAATCAAAGTGCTCGAAATTAAGTTAAAATTGACTATGTATTAGTAATATATTAGCATCTACTTGTTCTGATTTGATTTTTCTAATCTTCATTATACTCAAAAAAAAAAAAAAAAAAAAAAAAAAAAAAAAAAAAAAAAAAACTCTGTTAGGTATTTGTTATGAAAATATAATAATAATTAAATAAAAAAGGGCTAAATTAACTATGGTAAGGTTCATATGTTTTTTCTCTCCTTGGAACCTTCTTTCAATTTTGAGATGCTCTAGTATTCCATTCTTCAATGTACATTGGACCTTGAAAGTAGCTTACCTCACTACTTTTTTACTAATATTTACAATATTTATTTACAAACATTAGGTTTAATTAAATTCCTTCTATAACTTTTCAAATAATTGATTAAAAAAAAAAAAATCAGGTGTTGGTGAAGTAAACTAAAATAGTACTGTTTGAAAATTTCAATTGTGTACCAAAAAAGTAGGTTGTAATCCCAAAGGAAACCTAAATTTGTATTGTATGCATGTGTTTATGATGTTGCAAAAGAATAAATTAATATAAGAAGTTAGGATTCAAATTTCTAGTTTTTGATTCAACACATATTTTTAAAGTTATTACTTATATTAGTCAAGTGCTATTGGCTTGCATGTAGGTTATATATGTTTAGATTATTATTTTTTTTGATTAATATATCTTGGGAAGAGAAATTTGAATAATGTAATATGGTGGTTATTAGGTATTACAACAACGTCAGACATTTGCCACTAAGTATTACAACATGCTCCATCAAGATGACACCATATATAGGAAAAATCATCATGGACTAGATCCGAATTTGTAGATGGAAATAATATCCGTTTTGGCTCACTCGTTTGGGTCAGATCCAACTCTTTGGGATCATGAAATGTCCGTTAAGTATTTTGCCCGCTTGGGTGGGTCCTCGAAATTTAGGGTCAAATAATCAACATTACCATATTAGAAAGTAAATAGTGTGAGCATACACCTCAAAACCAATTGGCGGATATTTATGATCTAGATTTCAACAAAAAGAAGAAGACAATAATATGGGACTAAAGTGTTGAGATTGAATCAATGGAAAAACAAAAAGGGTATTTTTCTTAATAATTTAGGTTATGGGAAATGATAAATGAGTTGAAAAACAGTGTTTTTTAACACTTTCCATTCTGAAAAATTTGCAGATTTCAATTTTTCATGTGGCTGAGTTTCTTGTCTCAACCTTCTTGTTCTTATCCTTTCCAAAGTTCTTTGCATACCTTAAAATTAGTACACACAAGTTTCTCAGAAAAATCTTGACTTGAAGACATCTATTCACATATTTAATAAATACATTCATAAATGTTTTTGTTCAAATAAATTGAGAGCTAATACTGATATCACGAATCGGAGCCCATGACGTTGATGTTGAACTGAAATAACACAAAATAATGAAACTACTGTGTCACTGATCCATTCGATGATTTTTATTTATTTATTTTTTAGAATAGATAACCACACTGATCGAGACTACAAATGGAACTATAGCGTCAGAACTCAAGTCATCAGCCAATTGCATCGTCAATTGATAAATATTAATACAATGATTAGATGAATGAAAATTATATTTGATGAACTATTTTTACAAAATAATTATAAACGTAGATATTTAAAAAAAAATATTAATAGAATGATTATATTAACTAAAATTAAAAAAAAAAAATCATATTTTTAATTATTTTATAGATTTGACTAATTGTATACATTTCCTTAAATAAATGGGTTTCTAATTAGAAACACAGACATTTTGTTGTTATAGTTATTGATGTTGATGTTTGTTTGTTTGTTTTTAGTTCACTAATTCAAATTTGAATTTGAAATATCATATATTCCAATCGCACCATCCAGTTTTTATTAATAAATTAAATATGATATATTTTCACCTAATAATATAGTAGAAAATGTTTTGTAGTTGAGCCCTGCGCCTCCTTTCCTTTTTGGTGGGTTGATTATTTAAAAATTATAATTTGAATATTCTTTTTTATTTTATTGAGAAAATTTTGAAAATTATTTTAATCCTTCGCCTTTTGCATTATATTTAACATGAATTTATACCATATATCTTTTTAAATTTAAAATAGATTCAACGTTGAAGAAGACAAGTATAGTTTCATATAAAATAAGATGCATGATATATAAATTAAAACGACATTCTTGTTAATCCGTACCATACCCATTGCCCTAATCATTGAAAATATAAACTCATGCAATGTCACATCAAAGTTTTTCAACTTAATATATAGTTTCTAGCGTTTATTTTTTTTCCTTAAAAACCAATTGCTAATCTTCTAAATTATAATAAGGTAAACTATACACATTCCCTTTCTTTTTCTAGTTTGATAAAATTAATGCAAATATACATATATTTTCATTCTTACGTTTGTTATTTACCTAAACATTAATTACATAATGATGTAATGTTGACCGACTAATTTTAAATTATAATAAATTGATTAAAAGAATTATTTTTAATTTGAAATGAATTTTAATTTTCTTTAATAGATATAAAGTAAATGAAAAAACAGAAGAAAAAGTAATCTATATAATAAAAATGTTCAATTTTAAAATTAAGCTCAAACAAAGTAAAAAAAGGGGCAATTTTCTCTATTTTATTATTTATGTTTTTCATCAAAAGACAATTATTGAAATGTCATAGTTATTTTTTTAACTCATGAAAGTTATGGGTGGTTAACAAGAACAAGAACCCATTGATTTAACTCTGTGAAGGGATGATTGATTTTTGGAGTTGACGAGAGAAGAGAAAAGTAGAGAAAGAAAAAGAAATTGAGTGATTTAAAGATATGGAATACTTGTTTGGAGATAGGTATTTTAGAGAGGAGAGGTTGAAACATCTTTTTGAGAATTAATCTCTAGGAGAGAATATATTTTATTTAGATAAAATTTGATATAAAGTTTGATTTGAGATAAGATGGGATGTTGGAGAGAAATTAGAGAGACTGTGAAGAAGAGTTGGATATAGCTTATAATGTACTAAAAGCAAATAAGAAGTTGAATTTCTTCTCTTCCTCTCCTCCGAATCCAATCACCCTTCGACTTAGCTTCTTAATGAATTCAACAACAACAAAAATAGATGTGTTGTTGGAATAAAATTTAAGGATATATTTTGTGGGAAAGAAAGAGTTGGGAAGATAAGAAATCTCTTTTTCATTGTTTTACCCACAAACTTCCATGGGATCAATTACTCATTTATTTCTTCATTTTCTTTCTTTTCTCTTTCATTTCTTACCTTGTAGGCAGTAGTCAAACATGCCTTATTAATAATAATTTGATTTTTTTTTTTGAAATAATATAATAATTTGAAACTTGATTAAATATCATTGAAACCTTTTTAGTTTCGTGAAAGAGCCTAATTATTTTTTGTTTTTATTGCCAAGACAAACAACTTAATTAGAAATGAACCATAATAATAATACCAAACAACCACATATATTAAGAAATTTCTGATGTTAATGTCGCATTGATTTTATTGTTTGGTGATAATGTAGTTCAATATTTTAAAATCGATATGTGATTCTCATTTATTTGAGAGCGATAGTTATGTATATACATATACATGAGAGAGATAAAGTAAGAAAAGTAAAAATAAATTAATGATAACTAGAATTTGTTAGTCCTTATTTTCATGTCAAAAAAATAGTAGCTTAATAGCATTAATGAATACCGATGGCTACGAGATCACGAGTTTAAATCTCATTCCAATTGTTTAATCTCACAAAAAAAGAAATCATTATTTTTATTGGTGGAATTTCTTATTTCTTATTTTGTTTAAAATTCATTTTCACAGGTGGAATGGTAGTTTAAATAACCACTCTTACTTTTGGGTTTGTCATGCATTTCTCATTCCTTCACACTCTGCAAATTACCCTGTTCTCTTCTTTTCCATCTCCAATGGAGACTCGCTTCAAGCTCAGTCTCTCTCGCATTTTCCATTCCTCTTTTTCCTCTTGCCGTTCCCGTAATATCTCCGATATCATCCACAAAACTTCCTTCATTCCGCCGCCCGACGACAGCAGTTTCGGTCAGATTCAACCTCTTTCTCCGGAGTCCGTCGAAAGCGTTGCTTCCTCCCGCGATTTGCTTCTTCCCCAACGAAAAATCTCCCACCAGGTTCCTTTCCCCTCAGCAATTCCCGGTAGCCGGACATTCCCACCGTCGTCTCCGATGATGCCCTTCAAACCCTTAACGGAGAGTTTAAAAAAGGAAAAGACCACGACTAAGAAGAAGAAGAAGAAGAAACCGAGGAAACAGAGAACGAAGGAGACTCCATTCTGTCCGTTCAGTTCGTCGGTGGCGGTGGGTTTGAACTTCGGCGGAACGTGGTGGTACAGCAGCGAAGACGAAGACGAAGACGACGAAACAGACACCCTTTTCTCCTCGAAATCACGTTCTTCCGATTCGTCGGTTTCTCATGGCCGGCGGAAATCTCGCCGGAGAGGACGTGGTCGGAGCCGGGGCTCTGAAATGGGGGTGTTCCCGTTGACCGAGAAAGTGAAAGATAGCTTTGCGGTGGTGAAGAAATCGAGCGATCCATATAATGATTTTAGAACATCGATGGTGGAAATGATTGTTGAGAAACAGATTTTTTCTGGCGAGGATCTTGAGCAGCTCTTGCAGTGTTTTCTCTCTTTGAATTCCCACCATCACCATAATGTAATTCTTGAGGTTTTCACTGAGATTTGGGAAGCCCTGTTTTCTGATTGGGGATCTTGATGAACAAGAAATCTCTAATTTGTTTACTCTATGTTTGCCAAGAAAAAAAAAAAAATAGTAACTAGTAAATTAATTTAGCCTAACTTCTATTGCTTATTAACCAAATAATCAAGTTGTGTTTACTTTCCTTTTCTGGTTTTCTGCCCATTTGAAATTCATAATGGAAGGAAAAAAAAAAAAAAAAAATCTCTTTTGGGTTATGCATTAATTAATCTGGGTCTCTTTCAAATCATTTAGAGATGTGCATTAATGAATGAAATTGAGAGCAGGATAGAGAAAGCATGAAGGGGTGTTTGGTATATAAATGGTACCCTAACATCCCTCTCACAAAATGTTAATATATCTTTAGAAATATTTAATTTATAATTCAAAATGTCAGCATTTTTTAATATATTTATAAAAAATGTGGATTATTTTTCATAGTCAATTAAATTTTAAGGTAAATATTTACATTTATCTAATATTTTGTGAGTATTACGTAAGTAACCCACATTAATGTATTCTATATATAAATTTTTCTATTTTATTCTCGCTCTGATTACTTTGTTGATTGTTGTTTTAGATTATCATGGACACCAAACAAGATTTTGTCCAATCCTAACATAATTTCATCTCCTAAAATTTGGTATACCAAATAATGTTTTATATATTCTATAAAGTTTTATAAACCTCTTCCTTCTATTTATACACCAAACACCCCAATTAATAATTAATAATGATGATTCTATTATTGTTAAAAGGAAGATGGAGATTTTAGCAGATGCAAGGTTTTAAAAATGGGAATTTGGGAGGGAAGAATAAGAGGATAGAGACTTTAAAGGCAGGCTTTTTGAAATTGGAACTACATAACACACACACACACAAACACAAACTTTAGACTTGTCAATATGAAAAGGTTTGATAGATGGAAAAGCCAATGGCTAAAGTTGTCCAGGTTTCTCTGAATTGTGAAAAGAATTATATTTTGAATCTCTCTCCAACTATCAATTGCCACAAAAAGAATAGAAAATAGAAAATAATAATAATAATAAAGGTCAATCAAGAAAGAACATCACCATATTGAAAACTGCTCCAATCTTGTTTTCTTCTTCACAAAAAACCATTCAGTGGGGTTTGCCAGTATCATGCATGCTAAACCATTTTAAATTTACATTTTAATAGTATATTATTATAATTATTTTTTTAAATCAAAATAATAATAGTAAATTGTGTAGGTAAATAGATCCGTGGGGATGTTGGTTTCAAAATACAAAAGAACAAGGCTAAAGACAAAACCTAATATCACATTAAACTATGTAACAGAATTGACTTGATTTAGATATGTGATCAGTTGTGGATTATTATATATATATATATATAGTACTGTTAAGTCTAAATGGATAAGAGTAGAGAGCCAAGATTTAATACTAATTAAGAAATTAATATTTTAGATGACAAAATCCAATCATGTTTTTGTTTACCTAAATAAATTATTTGGAACCACATTTAATGTGAGTTCTCAACAAGATCATGATTTGTTTTTGTATATCCAACAAACAATCACAAGAGACCAAGTCAGAACATAATTAATTTGATTTGTTTCTTATTAGTGGATATATTTTTTTTGTTAGAAAAATATTATTTTATATCTCTCATCATAATCACTTTGTGAAAAAGCATCTAGTTGATATGTATATTCCATTAAAGTCACAAGAAATTTTTTATCTCAAATTTTGTAATTGAATTAAACAATTTGTATTATAGTTTAAAACTTAGTATTCATTACTCATTAGCTCTTATGGTTTAAAATGTCTTACAAATCCCATAAATTTTCAATTTTCTATTTAACAGTTTCTTAGCGTATTACTTATGAAACAATAGGAGACCATCCATGCTATTGAAACTTGCTTCTTGAAAGGTCGTCCTACAAACACTGGCTGACGGCTGACCGTTTATTTAATCAATCTTCAATGTTACTAGAAGTACACAAAGCTCACACGAAGGGACACACCAAATAATAATGTAGTTGTTTGTGTAAGCGCAATTGAATTTCAAATCTTAAGATGATGAAGTGATTGGACCAACAAATCAAGCTAAACACATGTTTGAATCCATTCTACAAACTGAAACCGAGATCTTGCAAAACAATCACTCATTGCCTAGATATGCAAAAATGTATATGTAGGTCAAGGGATCATCACTACGATTGTTTTGTGTTATGCTCTCAATGTGTATGCTTAAGTACGAGTTGCTATTCGACCATAGGTCAGGTTTTTGGGTTTTTCCTTCAAATTCTCTGAGCAGTATTTCGTAAAGTAAAGCTAGATTAAAGCGAATCAATAAATAGATATAAAATTGAATTTTATGTCTAAACGAAACTACTTTAGTTTTGCCTCTTGTGTATTTAGTGGATTCTTTTATAAGTTGAATAGGGTCAAGTCTTATTTGACACATTGAACAAAGAGAATTTTTTTTAGAGGTGTTTGAGCCATCAAGAATGAAGGGGAAGAATGGTAATGAGAATTATTAATTCTCGATGTTTCCGCCATCGAGAAATCACGTTTTCCTTAAATCACATTTTTATTCTCCTTCTAACTACTTTTTATTTTTCTCATAACAAATATTATAGTTATTTCTCATTCACATCATACACATTATTTTGTTTTCGTTATTATTATTTCCTTCGCCCAAACTACAAATTATCTTCAACCACGATGTTAAACACAAAATTGAAAGTTAAAAAACTGTTAAGTTGGGGGGTTTTGAAGTTGACCTAAAAAGAAAAAGGAATATTTAAAAAGTAGGTAGGCATATATATATATACATAAAAGGGTAGTAGTGGAAAGAGGAGGGTGATCACATGGTAGTGAGGTTGTAGGGTGTAGGCAGTCATTTTGGTTTAATTGGTTAATTACTTAAAAAAGTTGGGGGGTAAAAGTAAAAACCAATAGAGGTAGCATAAAAAAAAGAATAGGGGCAAAAGGGTAGCAGAATTTGAAGAGGGGTAATAGGGCTACCATGGAAACTGAAAGGTCAATATCAAAACAAAAAGGCACAAGGTCAAAGACAAAGAGTGGGTTAGAAAAGGAATTGGCTATTTTGGCTTCATTTCACAGTTTAAAATCAAATTGAAAGTGGCTGACAGTTATGCATAAACACACATGTACATTTAAAAAAATAAAATTAAACTATCATTTATTTAAAATTGAGATTCATTTCATTTTAATCTCTAAAAGAATGTTTGATTAATGAACTTTCATAAAAGATGAATTTGTTATGAGCAATTGGGGGTAGAATTGTAATTAATGCTTATGAAAGTCTAGTGGATTTTTTTTTTTTTTTTTTTGAGTACAAATTGGGAGGAGTAAATAACTAAACCTACATAGATGGCATTATAATGACTCGAACAATTAATCAAGTGAATACAATGTATCACTAGTGCCAGCTGACTAGTATGCTCACTACTACAATTAATTACTAATTGTCAAGATTGACGATAACGTTGAACTGGATTATCACAAAACATACATTTATTATCATTAAACAAACTCTTTCCAACAAGAAAAATAGTACTTCAATCTAAAAGTTCATATATTGAAATCTACTTTATTTGGACAAATATTAAGAAATGGTGGGAATGTGATGATATTTGAGAGGTGGGTGTCCATTGGGCTTGGGTTAGGGTTATTTTTTGGGTATTGAGGCAGTGTGTTTTGTGCTTCTGCTTGTTCTGTGTCTGTACCTAAATCTGAAGGATTTCATGTCTACATGATGGGCTATTATTATTGCAGGAGGTTAGCCTTTTTTGGGTTCAAATATGAAAAAACATTATTATTATTATTATTTTAGAGAATAATAAATAAATAAAACATTATTGATTGATGAATGATCATCAATATCTATGTGTCAGGCGATCATTAATAGTTCTGTTTCTTCATTTTCATTCCTGCTTTGTCGATTCCACCCACCAACCTCATTCATTTATCCTCTCCTCTTTCTATTTCGAATGTTATGCCTTTTCTTTTCTGGCCCTATCTTTAATGTCATTAATGGATTTATTATAAATGATTTTTTTAAAAAACATATAATTATTTATTTTTAAATTAATTGTAAGTTTTTTTTTTTTTTAATAAAAATATAATGGTTATCAATTGGGATACCCTTTTCAAGTTTTAAATTGAAAGTTTTAGGTTCTACTTCAATTTTTTTTTTCTTTTTTTAATAATAATATTATTCATTTGATATCTACATTTTTTTTTTTAATTATAATCTTAAGAGACAAATCAAAATTAAAAAATTAAAAAAAAAATCTGAATATTATTTTGATTTATAGAATTTGGTTCAAATCTATATATCTTTGAATAAATACAAACTTGTTTTTTTTTTAATTAAAACTTATTGAAGACAGATGGATTTGAAGTAATGAAAAAGCGGTTGGTTAAATGAAAGAATTTGAAATGGGTGAATGGAATTGGTGGTTGGCGAAGGCGGAAGTAAGTTGCATCGCCAATGGGGGAAGGGAAAGAAGGAGAGTGTTTGGTTTTGTGGATTGGTAAGTGTCTGTCTGTCTGTCGAGCCAATCACCCTTCCACTTACATAGTTCTACTTTTTGGCCCACACTAAATACAGCCATTTACCCTATCTTCTAGTCTGCGCTGCTCCAATTGTTTCACTATATGGGTGCCTTTTTCTAAGAATCTTCTACGTTTTATAACTTAAAAAAAAAAAAAAAAAAAAATCAAATAAATGGACTCAATTTAAAATAAAATAAATTGCAAAACACAATAGATAAAGGGACTATTCCGCAAAGTAGGAAGGAGGGAAACAAAAGAGAACATAAATGACCGGTTTAATGATCAATATTTGGAGAACTAAAATAAAATAAGTTAAAAGAGTAATAGATGATCGACATTAGTTTACATCTAATCACAAGCGATTGTATGAATTCTATTCTCTAAATACATAAGGGAAAGGTTGATGAGTTGATGATTAACCCAAATATTTAGGTTGGTTCATAAGATTCTTCTATGCCACCCTATTTGAACCATGTACATCATTGAATATATGTTCAAATACATTGTTCAATTAAATTTGAGTTGTAAAAAAAAAAAGATGTTCACACGAGATTTTCGAAAAAGAAATGTTGGTTCGTGGAGTTCAACTTGAAATGATTTTATGTGAGAAAGTGGTTCAATCTTTCAATGATTTGATCTGTGATTCTTCTCTCTGTATGTTATTGACTTGATGAGCATGATGCATGTTTTTTGTATTTGGTTGGATGTTTATGAAATCATATGACATTCGAAGTATTTTTAGACTTTGTTTGATCTTTATAAATTTTGAGTCTTCTAATTTGTGAATTTTGTTTGAAGTTTCAAATTTATGGACATTTTCAAATGAAGTAGAACTTTTCTATTTATGGAGATTTCATGGACCATGAGACTGAGCTCTGGTGAGCCTTTGAGCTTGGCATATATCTTCGGCTTGTTTTATATGGAGTTGAGCCTACGATCTCTAACCATTTGACTTGCTCCTTTTGGAATTGTCTATATAGACTTGAGCCATAAGGGGTGTTTGAATTGTGGGTTGATGAAAGAAGACGGGGAAGAAAAGGAAGAAGAGGAAATTGAATAATTTAATTGAGATATGAAATATTTGTTTGAAGATTGATGTTTTAGAGACGAAATGTTGGATTTTTTTTAAAGGATTTGTGTTTATGAGAGAAGATGTTTATTTTAGACGATATTTGATATAAAATTTGATTTGACATTTGATGAGATGTTGGAGAGAAGTTGACAAGATGTTAGAGAAAGATTATGATGTACTAAAAACAAATAAAAAGTTTAACTCTTCCTCTTCCTCTCCTACAAATCCAAACACCCAAAAAGGCAAAATGTCAACAAACCCTAATTAATAGGCAAAACGAGTCATTTTATCCAAACGAGTTATTTTTTTAAATCAATTTGTCCAAATGAGTCAGTATCAAACATATTGTTTAAATGAGTCCAACTTTTTTTATTTTTATGGGAGCGATGACGGTAATAAAGACAACATCACCTTCAATCTCTATAATATTTTTCTTTTGTCTTTGTGGGATATTGATTTTATGAAAGATATCATCCCTCTAATTGAAAATTTTATAAAAAAAAAAAAGATTTTATTTAAAATAAATATTTTAAAAAATAGTTTAACAATAGCATTTTATTTGATTTTTAATTAAAATATTTTTTTTAAAAAAAGTTTAAAAATAGCATTTAAAAAAAGAGAGTTATAACTTAATATTAATTAAAAAAATGATTTTAATTGTATACATAATTTTTTTTAAACCTTTTAGTTGAATTAACAATATACTATTACTACTACTACTACTGTTATTATTATTATTATTAACTTATGAGGTTTCATTTTTATAATCATTTTTATTACTTTTGTTGATAAAAAGAATCTAACTTTGTAAATTTTTTTTTTTCAATTTATAAGGTTTGTAGATAAAATATTAGTTTCATAACGTCGGAAATATTGACTCAAGTCGAGTACTTCTTGTAAGTTTTTTATATTGTAAAGTAGATCTAACGTAACAGATAATTGAGTGAATTCAAGATCTACGATTATAATATCATTTGATTCTAAGATTAAAAAAAAAACATTAAAATGAAAAAAAATTTAATAAAATAAATTAGAGTTTAATAATTAAGATAAAAATAGATATATTTAATAAACATATTTATGAAACAATGATTTCAAAATGAATAATATTTTATCTGGTTTCATTGTTTGGTTATAAAAACATAAAAAAGAAGATAAAGAATTTTTGAAATGCCGGGATAAGGAGTTTACATAAATGAACTGAGTCCACATATAATCAAAGATATCTCAATAGAGTTTCCCATCTTCCGTTCACGGGGGCTTACTCCTTCAATTTCTAATGTTTTAATTTAAAAAAAAAAATTATCACAATAAATCAATAGTCCAAAGACTATGAGGTCACATATTTGAATCGGGAGGGACATGATATTTTGGTTTATTTATTTTGATACCCAGCAATTAGTTGAATTTAAATGTTTTATTGGAGAATTCTGATTCTCTAAGGTTGTTAATAAAATCTAAAATATAATACATAGTGAATATAGGGTCATGCAATTTAATTGCGTGATTAACGGGATTGTTTTGTTTGTTCCAAATCCCAAAGCAATGCATTTGAAAAGTCTAACAATACTTTATCATTAGGAACCATGATTCAACTTCATAATTTCAACCACTTTGGATGCATCAAAATTATGACCCAACAAAAAAAAAAAAAAAAAAAACACTACAAATTTAAGGTTATAATTACACACACATATAAAATATCTAACAATCTATCTTTTAGAACACAAAATCTATTTTTTTTTTTTTTTTTAATATTATAGTAGGGTTGGATATTTGATTAATTTCACCCTAAACTTTGATATTCTCTCCTCAAATTAAGAAGTGTGCCTCCATTAATTTCAAACTTAATTTTTCATTTTTTTTTCTCTGAGTTGTAGGTTGAGATATCATTAAAAACTTAATTTTTTTTATTTTTTATAATTTGATAAAAAAATATTTTATGTTTTTTTTTTTTGTCTAATCAATTAGCCTCTCACACTTTCATCTTTATGACATAGAAAACTAGCATCTATATATTTGATTCATCAACAATTAAGAAGAACATATATTATTCTTTAAATTTTATATTAAATTCTATTTTTTCAAATAATAAGATCTAAAGTCTAGTTTTCTCTAAATCGTAAGAATTTCAATTTATTCAATTATAAAACATATAGATGATAGAATAGATAGACTTAAAAAGAATGGCTTACTATTTTTATTATTTTTTTTTAATTTTCTTAAAATTTTTCATTTTGTGGTTTTGGTCGATGGTAATTTTTTTTATATAAAGTAATCAAAAAAAAAAAAAAATCGTGTGTCAATATAAAAATAGTTCAATTATATAGTATATAAAAGTTAAAATTAAAAGATTTGTAAAAAAAAAAAATAGTACATAAAAGTTAAAGAATTCGAACCATAGATATCGTGATTATAATTTTTTTGCTTAGAATATTGGATAGTTTTGCAAAGGTTTTTGCTTATAATTTTTGTTAAAATTAACAGAAATATAATCAGCTAATCCAATTACTCAAATTGATACAATGTATATCATTTAATAAAAAAAAAAAAGTTTAAAAATCTACATTCTTACTATTATTGAAAAAACGAGTCTAATGCTAACTAGAGTAATAACGCAATAACATAAATATTAATTATGATTATTATTATTATTATTATTTATATTCATAATTGCCCTCAAACAAATTAATGCATGATAAAAGTAATTTGGTTGGCTGCTCCAACTTTACTTTATCTATAAATCTTCCACATAACATTGCCAACTCCAAACCCCTTCCTTTTAATTAGTCTTTCTCCTTCTCCCAAAATAAAACAAATCCAACTCACTCAATTATGCTACGAGCTTCCATTTCTACCACCAAAAAATTCTTCCAAAGAACCTTATGCAACTTCAAATCTTTCTTCTCCAACAGCTACCACCGGCTGCCCAAGGCGGCGCTGCCCTTCGCCGTCGCCCCCAAAATGGATAAAGACTCAACCTTTCCTTTCATTCCATCCCAACAAAATGTTCAAAATGGAAGCTTTACGAAGAAAAATGGCAATAATAATTCAGTTGAATTATTATCGAAGAAAATCGACGAAACCCAGATGAAAAATGTTGAAAAAAATGAAGAAAGCATCAAAATTGGAGCGACCCACAAAACAAAAACTCAAGAAAATTGCGAACCGAGTTCGAAGAATACTACGTTGTACCAGTACGATGAGAGGAGAATGTGTCTGGTTGTCAACAAAATCAAAGAGTTGCAAAAATTAGACGCAAGAAATGTGAATCATGCTCTGGATATTGAGGAGGTTCTTCATTACTACTCTCGTCTCACTTCTCCAACTTATCTTGAAATTGTCGACAAATTCTTCATGGATATTTTTGCTGAATTTTGTTCTAATTCATCTAATTTACAACAAAATTCAATGCGCTGAAATGAAATGATCATATGGTTAATCCTTCGTTTGTAATTGAAATTTCATTCAGTGTTTATGATTCGTCTCGTGTTATATAAATTTTATGTAACATAGTTTAATTTGAATGTCTATCGAAATCGTTGGATGCTTGAGTTTTGAATGTCTTATTCGAATACGAAAAAAAGTGTATTTTTTCTTTGGGGTTTTTGAAAATGCAGGTGGCGGTCGGCACCTAATCTGATTTACTTTTCTAAGAAAGGAGCCAAAATTAAGGGAATAAACCTTGGATTCTAAGTAATGTCTTAGACAATAGTTGTCTTGTTAAAAAGATGTTATTAATGATAAATAAAAAAAGTATTTGGTAATGAGTATTTTAATTATTTAATTTGATTAAGTCAGTAAGGTATAGTGAAAATCATCCGAATCATAATGATTTTTTTTTCCTTAATTAAAAGTTGACCAACAGGATTTAAATGGATTCGAATCCGATGAAAAATTAAACAAAAGAGGATAAAAAGGAACATGAGATGGTATTATCGTGTCTTCAAAAAAGGGATTAGTGTGGGAATTTAGAAAGACCTGGATCCGGCAAAATCTTTAATCAATCATTTCAACAGCGAAGGATTACTATTGGGCTGGGCCTTTTGGGTGTTACTATTGGGCCTTTTTTATGTTGGGCCTTTGAATAAAATAGTAATTATGGTTTTGGGAAATAGTAGTAAATGGCAAGTGAATTTATTTTGATTTTATTTTTTTTTCGAATCCATGACTAATTAAAAAAATGGATAAGAGGGAGCAATTAAAATATCCTAAGATTTTTTTTATTAAATAACTCATTATATAATTAAATAATCTATTTAATTTGTCAAACTATAATTAATCACCAAATTAAGGAGAGAAAAAAAAAAAAAAAAAAAAATCCAGGTCTTGTAGTTTGCTTATGCGACATCAATACGAATCGGAATGCTGCCGAATTAAGACAGAGAGAAACCTGTAAATTGCTTCCATCAATTTAGCATTATTTTCTCCTTCCTATGCTGAAATTTTGATCAACGGAAAATTCCCAACTCATTAAGTTTATTACTAAGTTTTTAGAGTGATGAAAGTTTTAAGCTTGTCAATATATCCCTCTCCAAGAATGTATCAGACAAAGGCAACCTTATACACTCCATAGAATATTTCAATCTGTCTAATTTAGTTCAAGATTCTTAAGAAATATGTGCAATAGTCTCGATTATTATTGAGGATCTCATCATGGTGGAGAGTCCTCCAAGCATTCTTAAGATAAAGTGAACTACTCCTTTCATAGTCTCAATTGATTTTGAGATGGATTGCCCACACTTTCTAAGTTGGTATCACAACCCTTTAAACCCAAACGGGTATTATTCGGTCCAACAAAATGAAATTGAGATCCGAAGATTGGTGAGCCCAAAAGAGGCAGGGGCGTGTTGAGGATCTCATCATGGTGGAGAGTCCTCAAAGAATTTTTAAAATAAGATGAGTTACTCCTTTTATTGCCTTTTGTATTGAGATGAATGTGCACACTTTCTAAGTACTATGTACAACAAATTGAGCTAAACAGTTGTTGTAAAAGTGATGAATCTTTTCAATCTAATTCAAGATGATTTTCCCTATATAATACCATATTGAAGAAGCATAATGAAAATGCTCATATTTTATTAGTGAGGAAAGTAGTTGATATATCTTATAGAAATATTGAAGATTACTCACTTTTCCATACAAAAGAAAATTGAGTACCTCCAACAATTTTAGGTTTAACATTCACAAGTTAAATTCGATACGAAAAGAAATTTGGATAAACCCAAATCTCTAAGTTTAATATAAAAGGCTAAAACCCATAAAGAACATTCATAGAAATCGACCAAAACAATGATCAGACTCAAACAAAGGCATCGCTCCTCACTTAAATGTGTAAATGAAATGTTGCACACTAGTATGAACATTAATTCAACGAAAGCGTCTATGTAAGAATAACATTACTTATAGTACTCCGGGCAAAACCAATAGGAAGGTAAGCTACTCGGATTACAATTCAAATCCGATCTAAAACTCCTCGTCTATCCTCTCGAAAATACTAACTCGAGTGGTACACACCACCCACTCACTTATTTTACTCTCTTGCATATCACACCCAAGTTTTTTAGGTAAATACAAATGTATCGTTGATCTTAATAATTCAAAATTCATCATCAACAAACTTAATGGTAAAATCTCTGATTGCGGCAAAAGACAAATGACCGTTGACACAGCTATGATTTCTGGATTATAAAAAAGAAACCAATATTGTGAAATAATGTAGGGTACAAAAATGCAAAAGATACTTTGAAATCTAAAATAGGATAATTTGAGAAGCACAAGGCATGTTGGGGGAGTTAGATTTGAAGTATATAGTTGTGTCTTAAAACAACATTGTTATTCCCAAAAAAGATGCCATTCAAATATACCCAACAACACAAAGCTGATTGCCACAAAATGGGGACAAACAGTGTTATTATGCACAACTTGGATGATCAATATATTTTCTGCACATAGAGAAATGATTTCATAGTAACAAAAGAAATGGTAATTGTTGTGGAAAAGGAAGGGTGTGGGGTTTATATTTCAAATTTCATTGCACTCTTCTGACCAAAGATTCTTCTGCATGGCCATTCAAATCACAACATTCTTGACCCAATTTCACACCTATCCAAACAAGGCCCTCTCCTCCTCTCTCTCAACAAGAATAACACATGTTTCTCTATATATTTAAGAGAAATTGTTTTGGAATAAATCTTTTCATAAAATAATTATAAATGTCCACATATTTTAAATTACTTACATCCATATATTAAATAATACGTTTTAATTTCGTATTTATAAATATTCATATGTATATCAGTTTATTATATTGTATACATTAACGGGTGATTTTGGTTTCGTTTATGTCGATTTTGTGTCAAACCGACAACCAAATTATATCCTTGGTTTATCAATAATTGGATCCAAATCGACGTCAAATAAAAATATTGGTTTTTTCTTTTATTTGATTCGATTTTTGTTTTGATTTCAATAAAAATATAGTTTATTTTACAATTTTTGTTATCTCATTTTCAATTTGATTTTAATTATATTCTAAGGATTTTTATTTTACTAATCGAAAACAATACTTATCGTAAATATTACATTATTTAGAATCTTTTTACTTTATCTTCACATTTTAAATTTATTCTTCTATAAAATATAAATACAATTTTTTTTTACTATTTATATATTTGGTTCGATTCAATTTTTTATTGGTTCTTCCATCAAAATCGAAATTGAACTAATATATTTCGATTTTTTAAAATATCGAATCGAATGATCCAATATTGTTCTATTGGTTCGATTAAGTTTCGTTAGTTTTTCCTTTTGCCCGTAGTATACACATTCATTAATATCAATAGTATAAATAAAATTATGTGACGATACTCATTAATGTTATTGTTGTAGATTGGACTCTTTTGGTAAGTTTCCTATTTAAAAATTTAAGTATAAAAAAAGGTGAGAAAAAGAAGTAGAAGATGGAGAGACTTAAATGATTACATTTGCTTAACTTGTTTTTGTTTTCTAACGATGAGTGTGAACCCATTCCATTTTCAAGTGAGGGAGAAAGATGGAGATTTCTTTTTAATTCATGTGTGTTGATCAAAAGAGAAAGTGAAGGATCAAAGGATATATATATATATATATATATATATATAATATAATTTTGGAGTAAAGGGATAGGGGAATGATTGAAAGAGAGAAAACAAGTTGCAAATATATATATATATAAAAGAGTGAATATTTTGAATAAATAATTATTAGTGGTATGTCTTTGTTAGGTCTCAGGAGAAATGTAAAGGGAAAAGTTATATAATATGATATGATATGATATAAACATTAATGTGTAATGGTGTTGTGAAGGATTTGTCATCTTTCCTTTTTTACAGGCCTGCTTGTGTTGCCCTTTTCAACTTCATCATATAAAGCTCAATGGAAATCAACACCTCCACTTATATCATTCTCATTCACATCCAATATTTTCTCCTTTGATCTAAGCCTATCCAAAGAACACAACCACCAACATTGCTTTCCAATAGTATAATTCTTTATTTTGTTTTAAGCTGGAATACAAGCATTAGATATTTTGTAAACCAAGAAGTCATAGTTGAAGTGAAGATTAATGAATGTTTATGGAAGAAGTAAATATATAATGAATGGTGTGGGGGGTAGGGAATGCAAATAATGAATGGTGTAATTCCGTACAAAAGGGGTGTGGGAATTGAATATATATCCATTGGGGGTGTGGGCGTGAACCATAGTGGTTAAACATACCGTCCTATAACTTATGCTCAATGGTCCACTCTGAAAAATATACTACACCCAATACCATTTATATATAATTACAAACAGGACCACGCTTGCAACCAATATACACACACACATATGTATATCATGCGTAATCATAGTTATACGTTCAATATACACAACCCACTACCTATGCTTAATACATATTTTATTAAATGTTTTTTTTCATATCCAAATAAGTTTTTTTTTGAGTATTAAGAGTGATTTGGTTAGTTTTTTGTCGGTTTTGTGCCAAAATGATAATCAAATTAATATCATCCATTTTTCAATAATTGGATTTGAACCGATATCCAATAAAAGGTAAAATCATTAATTTGCTTTTATTTGGTTTGATTCGATTTTCGGTTTTGATTTTTTTTAAAAATTTGGTTTATTTTTTAATTTTTTTTTTCATTCACAATTTAATTTTTATTTTTATTCTAAAGTCTCTCGTTTTACCAACAAAAAAAAAAAAAAAAATTCATAAGTATCACAATATTTACAATATTTTTATTTCATATTTTATATTTAAATTAGTTCTTCCATCATATTTGAATATTAATATATATATATATATATTATTTATATATTCGGTTCGATTTTTTATTCGTTCTTCAATTATGAACCGAAATCAAACCGATACATTTTGATTGTGTCGGTTTTTTATTTTTTTCTTTCACCCCTATATTTCGCTACAACGGAAAGGAAAAATAAATAAATAAAGAAAAGTAAAATATAATATTATTTTTTTTCTATATATAATAATATTTGTGACATTTATATAATCCAATCATAAATTTTATAAATAAAATTTGTATGGAAATATAAACTATACTCAATTTTAATACTATTTGTTTGATGCAAATAAAATATGACTCTCTAAATATTGGAAATATATATATATTATGTATACGAATGGTCCAAAATGGAAGAGAAGAGCATGTGCTGGATGTGTAAACACAGGGCTGCATGGGGACTGTAGCAGCATGTAATCTGCAGCCTCGCACGTGCCATCTGGTCCAATATTATACCCAATTTTATATATATATATATATATATATATATATATATATATATATATATATATCTCACACACCTCTCTCCCTCTCCAAACCCTCTCTGTTTGTTTGTCGAGATCCATATATA
>JBBMEG010000009.1:8508250-8564091 GCA_037832605.1 Cyclanthera cordifolia | reverse complement strand
ACACACACATCAAGTGATTGATATGTTTTCTATCTATATATATATATATATATATATATATATATATATATATATATATATTTCAAGCACCTTTCTCACTCTCCAAACCTTCTCTGTTTGTTTGTCAAGATCAATGCATCTCATAAATAATACCCTAACTTATACAGGAGTCCTTTTGTTGGTTCAGTTCCAACCAGCACATTATTTCATAATTTTGGATTACATTACTATTTCCCATTGGATATTTTATAGGTATATATACGTTTACATTTTTTTAAATTGTTTTGGATAAGAATTAATTCATTTTTCTCCCTGGATAATGTCTTGGATAAGATTAGAGTTATGGTTCTCATAATAAACAAAATTAAGCTAATATTAGAGCCGATCGTCTTCTATTAATATAAGATTTTCGATAATAGGCTTCAATCAAGCGAATTTTTTTTAATATTTTTTTGATAATGATGTATTTGACTTAAATAATTGTAAAACGGTTACTTGATAAAATATTGGTTAGAAATACTAAAATATATAATTATCAAATGTGTATATGTGTGAACAGCAGACATTTAGACATTTTTTATGCCAGTATAAATGTATTATTTCATAAATTTGACTTATTTAAAATAGAGTAAATTATAAATATGGTATCTATGTTTTGAAAGAAAGTTAATTTTTTTTTTTTTTTTTATAATTTTAAAAACTAAAACTTATTCTTTGTAACTTGGAGAAAATTAGAATTTAATTCATTTGATTTGATTAAAAAAATTAGAATTTAGTATATTTTGATGAAACTTAAGAAATAATCTATGTCGTTCGTGACAGTTGATGAATAAAATAGGTAGAAGTTAGTTATTTATCTCCCGGAATGAGAGTCTAAGATAGGTAATATTTGATTAGATAGAAAAAAAAAAGCTAGCATTGTTGATACATCATAAATTACATTTACATATCTAATTTAATTACTTGCAATTTACGAAAAACATGAACTATTTTTTAGATTTTATCAAACATATGGATTGAATTCTATTATTTTAAATCATAGGAACGTATGAAATTTTAATTTTATCCAAACCATAAAACTAAATTCTAGATTTTTAAATAAGAAGGTTTAAACTCTAGCTCTCTGTTAAGCTATATGGACCAAATTTATAATTTATGTTTAAATACATTTTTGAGATTTTATTGTTGATGATAAAATTAAATTTATCTCAACCATCAATTTAAGTTTGTGGGTTAATGTTGATAGATAAAATTAAATTTATTCTAATTCATTAACTTAAACTTTTTAGTCGATTAGTGATTTAGGTTAAACAATAATCAAATTCCTTTGAGTAAAACATGATAATTATTCATTGCAGTTCACCAAAAAAAAAAAAAAACTTTTTTTTAAAGAAAAATAATAGGTTGTGCTACAGTTATTTATTGATATTATTAGGTACGCATGACAATTTGTAGAAGTATGAATCCGAATGATAACGGGTTGGCTGAAAATGATGGTAGGAAATTAAATATTTACATGTGGTTCTGTACATTGGAAGAGTTTCAAAGGAATGTTTGTCCATTAACCAAGTTTAAAACATGTTTGAAATTTAATGAATCTTAATTGGCGGCTGCTTCATAAACAAATCTCCAGTTAATTAACTACCTCACATGATATGTCTAAATTAAATCTTATGGACACTATTTCCAATTTTTGTCTTTCCAAGAAAATAAAATAACAACTAAAATCACATGGTTTAATTATATGTAATGCAAGATGACTTCCATATTAATCTAATCCACAAATAATTGCATTCTACCCAGTCCAATTTGACACGTGTCAACTTAATTTGAAGAAATTATACACTAAAAAAAAACTTTTTAACTTTAATTTTGAAGTTTCTATTAAATCACAAAAAAAAAAAAAAAAAAATCAACTTTTCTCTTAATCATGTCTTGAATATTAGTATTCCCCTCGTTCAAATGCATCCTCTTTATGGTCGTGGCATTTCAAATCTGTCATTACACTCGTATCAATATTGGTTTCCACAAAAACGGTCGATATATCTCACAATAAACCATCATCACTCTATTTGTGTCCATTGTACTGAGCCCGACTTGTATCTCAAGTGACTTTATAAAACACAAAAAAACGACGATTGAAAATATCATTGGTCTATGATTTGTAATATCATCGCTCTATACAAGTATATGGTGACGGTATTAGATATCGTCGCAATTATATATATTGGTTATATTGCAACGATATCTCTAAACATTGCAATATACCTTATGTAGAGCGACGATATCGAAACTGTCGCTCAGACAATCGCCAACCTAAATGTTTTTTCTTGGTTGTAGAGCCACCAACGGACTATATTATTCTCTTTACAAAAATATTTAGGTATGATCTAAATAGTGATATCCATTGGCCCAATATGAACCCTATTTTATTCACTTTTTTTTTTTTTGATGTCAAGATAAAATAAATTGTGGCACATAATGTGTTAAGTGTGCATGACCTAAATATTTCTTTTCTTTTTTTACATTTTCGAAAAATAAATAAATAAAAATAAAATTTGCACTTATATCATTTTTGAATTACGAGTTTTTTTTTTTCTTTTTTGTACACAAAATTAGTCAAATATATAACAAAAGAGGGGGAGTCGGCAGGTAAGTAGAAGGAGAATTGATGATAGGTCCTCCAAGAGATCTTTAATTTGTTGGACCAAATACAATTATTTGTAGGGTACCCATTGCTGGTCCATATATAAAATTTTCCAACTCCAAAAACCCTTTGATCTTTTGATGTTGATATTCTCACTCTTTTTTTTCTCTCTCTCTCTCTAAGTTAAAACGAGAGTATATATTAGTCAAATGTAGAAAGTAACTAATTTAATAAAAAAAAAATATATAATTACTGTATTAATGATTATTATAACGTACTTTCTTATATTACAATATTTATAATACAGTATTAATGACTACATATGCAAATATTTTAAAATTTGACTACATTTATAATTATTTTGTGAGAATAACACGTCCTCTACAATTTCGGATAAAAGGTTCACATTTGTGTTCTCATCAAACTCCATTCGGTCGGAATAAACCCCACCAACACCTCCAAAAAATTTCTCAAACCCTAACACACACACACACACACATTCCCTAATTCCCTATTCCAAATATTAGGTCATTTTCATCCCCATCCCCTCACCCCTAGCTCCCCATCCTCATAATTCACTTATGCCATCGCTTAAAACACGACGTCTCTCCATCTACACATCATTGTCGTAGAGTCGAAAAAAAAAATTCATCCAAGACTTGGAGTATCAATCGCGACAATGAATATAAGAAACGCTCTAGAAAATGAAAGTGGTCCGAGTTATATTGATGAGGATATAGGAAAAGGGCAAGTGATAATAAGGCTCAAAGAAAAGGGGTAGTACAACATTTAATGTGCAAGTCCATGTTACAAACTATATAACAATTTCAAAGCTAATCTTTGAGAAAATGGAGAGGACTGGCCTACAAATTTGAGGGACCCCTTTGGCTGACTGGCATGCAACTTTTTTTTCACTCTTTTTATTATATTGTTGCTTTCAACAAAATAAGGTCACTAGGGATATCTAAATAATGGTCCCAAGAATATATCTTAGTTCATATTGATTAATCTCTCCATATCTTTCCATTTAAATGCCCAATAATGTGTTTGATAGTTATGCACATTCATGGGGTTGTTCTACCATCACTTCCCATTTATATTCAAAATTCCATGCCTCTCTCTCTCCCCCCAACGTTTACTAATCAATTAAAATGAAATATGACAACCAAGGGTGATCATTCAATACAAGTCGATTTAATTAATAAATGAAGATCAGATAATGATAATACTTTTAAGATATTTTTAAGTATAAATTATAAATTTGATCTTTTAAACAAAGTTAGAACTTAATCTCTATGATTTAAAGATATATAATTTAGTTTATATAGTTTGAAAAAATTGTTCGAAAAAAATAGACCTATTAAGTACATAAATATATGCATGAATGATGCATTTTTCTTAATTATTTATTTATCTCACACTCAAATATTGAGATTTTATATATTTTATTCACAAACAGTTATGAACGTCATAAATTATTTTTTAGATTTTATAAAAGTGTATAGATTAAATTAATTTTCTCAAAATTATAAAGATTAGATTCTAATTTTTAAGTTCTTGCGCGGTTGATTGAAGGCTTGGCTCTGAAGATATGGTCTCTCAAGATTCCAAGTTTGAGACTTATACAAGTGTGGTTACGGCGAGTATAGTGGAGTAAAGCTTCGATTTCAAAGAAAAAAAAAAATCTAATTTTTAAAACAGTATTTACTAAAAGGTATCGTATTTAATAGAAGAATAAATAATATAGGAAATGAAATGTAATTCGAAATTCTACCTACATTATAATACAAACTCAATAAATACAAGATATTACTCATCCCAACCATATTTATCAATAAATTTAGTCTATGGTGAATAGAATTGAATCAAATTACAATATATGCACAAGATAAACAATATATATCCCCCTAAATTCCACCCAACAATACTCATATATAAGTATAAATATATTAACTAGCTAATTAAGCTAGTGATTTTTTTTTTTTTGTACAAAATTAATGAACCCCACGGAGTGTTTTGAGGCAATAGAGAATTAGTGAGTGAATTAAAGGGCATTTATAAATTTATAAAGATGAATTATGATGAAGATCATCAGCTTTGCAAAGAAGTTGAATATCTTCCGAAATTCTTCTGGCATCCATTGATGCTCCGAGCAGCCCTCTCTTTGTGAACCCAACTGCGTATAACCCACATTCTCCTTTCCATCCATTTGGATATTCCTTCTTTGGCATCCCATCTTTCTCATTAAACATATTGCTTTCCTGCAAAATTATATATTTAATATCATACCCCCATTTTTAATTATGTAACTTATCCACTTCCTAATATGTATCTTGCACGTACATACTTCCCAATATCGTGTGAGGAAGTAGGACGTGAGTTTTGCAGGAAGGAAAGAGAAACAAGAATAAATTGTTGTTACGTAAGATGATCAAGTAAACATGACAGTGTGGTTCTCTTTTTTTTTTTTTTTTTTTAACCATACTCGAAAATATGTAGATAAGTTTTTGCTCATCTTATAATTATATTAATTATTCTTCACCTTTCACGAATAATGTAGGACAAGATGAAGATTTCCGACTAGACATTTTTAGCTATTAATGTAAGTAAAAAAACCAAATTGATTTTCATGAACCACTAGAATAGAAGCATAATTCTTAACTAGCCAAAAATGTATAGCTATTACAAACTTTAATATAGCTTATTGTATGTATTATGGATGGAGAGATCTAAGGTTGGAATTTGTTATTTAACTAATTGTTGAACTAGAAAAAACTATATGTTTATTGGTGCAAGAAATCTACCCTCTATAAACACACTGTTCTATTGCTTTAAATAGTTAATCTTTCTAGGTTGTTCTAGGTTGCAATGAGTATGTACCTTACCTACTTTTTGTACTCTTTAATGATGTGTACCTTTCCACAAAGAACAAAACTTACTACTTTCTTGGATGCATTTGTATATATTTATCGATAATAATATGTCACATCTTCAATTTGGTACATTATTATCTACTCAAATCATGGAAATGATGCACGAAGATACCTCTCGAGAATTTGATAGTTTTTGCTCTTCCAAACAAAAACAGAAGAAATTAGATAATAATGTACTTAAGTATGATTCAAAAAAGCTTCCAAATTTAAAGGGAATGGAGAAATTAGATAATACTCTGTAGTATTTAAGTATGATTCAACCAGTTAATTAAGGCCGAATGTTACCTCAAATTTTCAATTATATTGTCGATGGTGTTTACAATTTAATCAATTGAGTTATACTGAAGTTGATAGAATATATTTTGTGGATATGAGAGAAGAAATTAATAAAATTAAGTGAAAAGTACAAATAGAAAAAAAAAAAAAAAAAAAAAAAAAAGGAAAAAATTGGATATGCACCTTTAGCCAAGAGGGCACATTACTTTTATAACCGGTGGCCAAAACGACAACATCAAAGTTCTCGACACAGCCGTCGACGAACTCGGCCGAATGGCGACTAAGTCTCGTAACTCCTGGACGGACCTAAAAACCAAACAAAACAATAAACACATCAATACATTAAAGGAAACAGGAGAGAATTATAATTAACTATTCATTGAAAAAAGAAAAGAAGAAACCTTAATTTTGCCGGATTTGATTTTTGCAAAAGTGCCAACATCTAAAACAGGTGTTTTGCCAGACAATTTCTTGAGGTGTAGAGGGCCAAGTTTAGGGCGACTGAGCCCTAATCTGGCTGTGTCTCCAAGCACCAAACGTGAAAGAAGAAGAAGAAATTGATCCACTAAACGCATGGGAAACCATCTCAGCAACCACATGGATAATCCAAATGTTGATCTTCCCATTATCTCATGGGGTAGAATGTGCACCTACAAAAACAAATTATATTTTAAAAAACGTTTTAAATTATCAATTAATTCAATTGCTAGTAAATGGTTAAATTAACGATCAACCTAAAAGTTTAAATTAATAACCCGTTGATTCTCACGCCTTTAATTATCTTTAGGACTATATCTCATTTGACTTACTCTACTATAAAAACACTACTACTACTGCTAAATGATTTGTGCATACAATTCAGCACACATTATCTTTAAAACGGTTTATGTAAATGGTTGATATAATTAAATTTATTAAAGTTCATCAGTTTAATCGTTTAGATTGATGGGTGATTTAACATAATTTAACATAATATCGGTGATGAAGATATTGAGTTAAAGTCTATACCCAGGCATTTCACTTGTAAGTTTGCTTACCGAATTACGAACGACGAGATGGGGAGAGGCGTCGAAGTTACAAAGATCTAAACAAACTTCCATACCGGAATTCCCACATCCAATAACCAAAACTTTCTTCCCACGAAACTCCTCCCCAGTCTTATAACAACTCGTATGAAGAACGGGGCCATCGAAATCGTGCAACCCATCAATCCGAGGGACAAATTCATCAGCATTCTCACCCGTAGCCACAACCAACCATTTACAAAAATACTCAACAACAACACCGTCTTTAACCCCGACCGCCCGGACCCTCCAAACACGAGAGCAGTTGTCCCACTCGGCGTTGGTGACGGCGGTGTTGAAGACGGGGTTCAAGTCGAAGCGACGAGCGTAGGCGTTCAAATAAGACAAGAATTGTTGGTTAGTAGGGTAGGTGGGGAAGTGGGAAGGGAAAGGCATGAGTGGGAGCTCACAGAATTGCTTAGGGAGATGCAAACGGAGACGGTGGTAGGTTTTGAAGTGCCATAGAGAAGCTATGCATTGGGCTCGTTCAAGGATGCAACTTTGAATGCCTTTTTGCTTAAGACATGCCGCCGTGGCTAGCCCCGATGGTCCCGCGCCGACTATCACCGGCACGTCCGCCCACATTTGTCGAACTGACCGGTCGCCGCCGTAGAGAGGATCGTGGAGTCTTTTGCCTTGTGATTCTTTCCAATAATCCTCCATTGTGATTTTCTGAAACGGTATAGAAGTTGGAGGTTTGTTAGTTTTGTTTTCGGCTCAAATTTTTATGGTGTCAATGAAATATATAAGCTGGAGAAAGGAAGGTTGGATTTTTATATCTAGGGATTTTAGTACATATGAGGTTTGATTTTTTTTTTTTTTTTTTTTTTTTTTTTTTTTTTTTTTTATATACATGTGTGTGTGTATGTATACATAATATTGTGCCACATAATTTTAAAACATTAAAAAAATGAAAATTTTGTGGCACTGTACTAGTATTTTTTTCTAAAATATCACGAACTTCTAAAAATAAAATTTAAGGGATATGAATAGAAAAAAATATTGAAAATACTTAAAACTGTCCTATAACAAAATTTGAATCGATATTAATTAATTACTAATTTAATAAAATCAAAAACAAAAAATGTGAATATATTTCTAAAATTGTAATAAAAATGAAGTTTTTGCTTTTTTTTTTAAAGGAAGTTTAATGTCCAAATTAACTTACTAAAATTAAATGAATTAAAATGGAAGAAATCTAAAACTTAGACTGAAATGAAATTAAGCCATTTTTAATGATGAAAAGGAGAAGAGAGGGTTTTGAAGAGGGGAAATGTTAGTGAGTCAACTTTCTATAAATTCCCAAGTACAAAATCACATTGAAATGTCTGCTTAAATTGCCACTCCTTTGTGGGGTTTGTGATATCATTTTAATCTCTCAATTCTTGATCTACCCAATATTCCAATTCCCATGTTATGTTTGGAGCATAATTCAAAATAATAATAATAATATTATTATTATTATTTCACCCCAAAAAATTGAGTTAACAATTACACAACTAACCATCTCAAAACTCTTGATTTCTTGATTATAAATGCGCACAAGTGTCAATTGAATTATTCAAATTCAAGAAATGAAGTTTTTTTTTTTTATATATATATATAATTGATTTTTTTTTTTTTTTTTATTATAGAACTTCGCTCAATAAAAAAACAAAACATATGATAATACTCATTAAATATAATAAACAAGATAGAAAAGTAATAAACTCGAAGGAACAACTCATCACCAACCCACGAAGAATCAGACTCAAACAAAATAAAAGACGAAAAGTTTTAAATTAAGGAGTTTCAAAAATAATAAGAGATATCGTAAAATAAATGATGTTTTTACCTAATGAATTGATAAACCCCATATAAAAAGTAGTAATGATTCGACGTTTCATTGGTTGATGTTAGTTACGGTACGAAGACTGGGCCAGGAAAACTCATTCTAAAGTAACTGGGCCTCATATATGGGCCCATTCTAAGTTTTCTGTTTGGACTGACTTGTTTTTATGTTCGACTATGTAACTAGGTATATGGATTGATTATGAAAATTTTATGGGAAAACTATTTTAATAAAATAATTATAAAAATAGGTAAAAGTTATAAAGAATTTGCATAGTGATTAATATATTTTAATATTATATTATAAGAAATAATGAGATAAAATTCATTAATTACAATAAATACATTTGATTGTTTGTTTTCTTTAAAAGTGATAATATTTGTAATTATTTTCTATATTTGACTAATTTTGTAAGCTTCCCAAACTTTAGTAGAATTATAGAATCAAATATCTAAATTTAGATTTTATAATTAATTAAATTAAGATGCACTCTTAATAACTTACAAAAATCTAAAAGAATGTGTAATTTAAAACTAAATGATTAGAAGAGAATCGACCAAAATTACGCCACCTACTTCTTCATGTTGTAGTGGTCCTACTTCTTCATTCATGTTGTAATGGTTCTATGGTTTGCACACTGCATTGACTTGTCAATTATGCAAGGTGCGTGGTGGAAATGATGACAATGGCTGGAGGATAGAGTAGGGTATAGTTATTAGAGTGTTAATAGTGCACACACAACAATTGAGGTGGAGAATCAAACATGTAATCTCGTGATTCTTGGACGTACACTAATATTGTTGAGCTATTACAAATTTGCCATTAATAATGGCCTCTGATTTATAGAATCATCATCTTCATGTTTTTTTATATAAAGATATTTGTTAGATATTATTTAGAATTTAAAAACAAATTTTTTGAAATTTGATATTTTATATACTATATAATTATAAAAATTTAATTAAAAATTAGAAGGTTAAAACATTTTTCCAAATCTAACCCACAGTGTAAACAAATCCTATTGAAATTTCTTAAACTTCATGGATAATTAAGATAAGGATCGATTGAGCTTAAAAATAATAATAATAATAATAATAATAATAAAATAAGGATCGATTAAACAAACAAATGAATGTTTGTTTGTTTGTTTCGTGTTTTTTTTTTTTTTTTTTGTCTTTTTCCGAATCCACAAAGGGAGAATTATGTAATGAGCGTGGTTGATTCTAAACCATATCTTAAACTAAAACTAATCAATTAAAAAAGATTTAATAATATTAAACTATAAAGAACATTAAAAAAACAATGGTTGTAAAGGAATACTTCACCTCCCCCATTTCATAGTCAGCGACGTGTCTTCCCCACATTTGTTAATCCTTTTGCTTTTATAACCTTTTATTTATTTATTTATTTATTTAATATTCTATGACTTTATTTTTGTTTTTCACGGTGAGTTGAATTATTTCAAGAACGTGGCTGGTTTTTCACTTTATATAGTTTCGATTCGTTACTGTCGATAAAAAATAAAATGATATATGCATATGTATATATATGTGTGTGTATATATATATGTGTATATATGTATGGGAGATTGTTCATAGTGACTAGGTTAAGCGTGTGGTGAATAATAAAGATGATTTTTTTAATCTTATTTTTATAGAAAAATGTCTAGTGTGGGAATTAATGGTTTGAAGTTAGGGTGTGTTGTCAAAAGTGAGAAGGATATATAATTAATTTGTTTTAAAATATCAAAAAGATAAGTAACTCGATTAAGAAAATTCAGTTCATCGTGTCACAGGTTCTATTATAACAAATCATAGATAATGTATAATCAATATTATAAATATATTGTACTTGTTGCACCACATGAATAGCAATGATTTCACGAATTTATTAACCTTTTATTGATCACGTTACCTACCAATAACATTGCAAATAGGATGTTGAATGTACATTAAATGAATTGTGCGAATTTCACTAATCTTTAAATAACCTATATTGACAACATTCACTGATGGGTCTATATGATAACATCTCTAATTATATAGAGAAACTATAATACCGTGTTAAGTTTAGAAATCATCACATTGATATCATGATGATTAAGTTTACCTTCTAGTTTTTCATTAGTTTTTCACCAATATATATAGTACATTAAATATTATATCTTAAAAGATCCCCTAAAAACCTTAGGTAATATCTACCCAATACATAAATATCTATTAATATTTAAATTTTAAATCTAACCAATGTAGAGAATATTTTTATTTACACGTGATCTATCTCTTATTCAAAGAATTTGAGTAAAGTTTGTTTGTATGCCAACCATGTTATTCTTGAACAAAGAATCATATATGAGTCTTCTATTCATTAAATAGTTATTTTTCAAAATTACACTTGAACACATTAAAACATTTTTCAAAATTACACTTGAACGCATTAAAACTTAACCACGTATTCTTCTTAATAACAGTTGAAACAAGTGAAAATATCACTTGCGGATCTATCTGAATCATTTTTGGATTTTCGTCAATTACCTTTTATTGGTGAAATATTTCATAAATACTTCTTATTGAAGTACAATTTTCAAAAGCACTCCTTACTGATATACACATTAGTGGTTCAAGACTATTATCATATACCAAATTTAAGCTCACAATCGATTTATTCGATATTGAAAGGTGTTAACGATAAGACTAAGTCAAGAATTCTGTTTTGTAAAAGATAACAAATATCCACATTAGTATGTTGTTGTTCGCAACTCAAAATATTCTTTGTGTTTGTCAATTTCTTATATATATTCCTAATTTACTACTTATTTGACTAATACATGAATAGAGCAATTTATTTGTGTTCCAACCATTTCGACATTTGGCATGTTAAATTAGTTATTTAAGGGTGATGTTTGGCAAAATCCGAGCATTAAACATTTTTTAGATTAGTAATTTAATTTGAATATAAAAATATTGGACAATGGGGGCATAGTAGTTGGAACCTCATTATTTGAGATGGTTTATTGGGCAATAAGAAAGGACACGTGGTGGGACCGTTCAGGTGACATGGAGGTTTCACCATCACCATGACAGAGCAGCACCATTCAATCTGCCCCTTTGGCAAAGATCAAACCTGCCCATTCACGTTCAACCACGTGGTTTTCTCTGCTCCGTAGCTGCCACGATGGCACTGGTCCCGCTTGCGAATCCATACACCTTTCCCGCTCACGAGTTCCGTGGACCCCAATTTTTCTTGCAGTCCCTCCAATGAGGATTTTTCTTTTTCTTTTTTCTTTTTTTTTAAAAAGAAGTGGGTCCAGTTTTCACTAATTTCCTATCTAATTTTGACAACTTTCAACCCAACGCAGTATATCAAACTAGCTTTGAATTTGGATGATCTTAGGTGTGTTTGTCACGTGTCAATCTTAGTTGAATAGCTTAGAGATTTTACTTGTATAGCAAAAAAAAAAAAAAATCGAATATATATCATAAATAACAAGTTATTGAAGTTATTATATATAAGAAATTTGATGTGAGTATCACAAAGTCCTCCCATCTATCAATATCATTTTTGTCATTTTTGTCATTTTTGTCTTCAGCAGTCTTCAATGTTCACTAATAACCTTCAATTAGTAGTTGAACTCATAGTTTTCAATCACTAATATCTCAGTTGATAGCCTTCAATCAATTCATTGATAGTCTTCAATCATAATCAGTGACCGGAGCTTAACTCGTTCGAAAGCTCTACTCTTTGTGAGCATATACCTACTCTTTGTGAGCATATACCTAGTCTCGATTTTGTGAACGAAGATCTCTATTTTTATAGATCTGGAAAAATAAAGAGATGAGTTGTAAGGTTTTTTTTTGCCAAAAATAATGGAGATTTTGATGTCGTCGAACCTTTTTCCACTTGCTAAAGGTCACTTAATCTGATCGGTGATGCAAGCCAGCTGGCGGTGATGGTGTGACCTTGAAGAAGATTGAAAATAGAGAAGTCGTTGAAAAGGTAAGAAGGAGAGTTTGCAACATTGAAAAGATGGAAGAGAAGAGTACCGTATAAAAAATTAAAAGACAACTTAAAATCTGCTACAAATGAATTTTTAAAAAGAAAGTGCTATACTTATATATTTATGAATAAGAGATTATAAATTTTAATTATTATTTTTAGTTACAATACAATCACTGGGGTGGAGCTTCTACCATTGCCAATCATACTAGTGCTAAGTTTGTGCTAATAAAACAAAAATGTTTTAAGTTGATAATACTAATAAAGTTTGTGGTCGTGAATGAAAAATGTTTATCAAACTAAAATAATAGTTTAAAAACATGAATGTATAATGAATAAGAAGTTAAGAATTAATTAATCTTTTTTAACTACACAATACTTTTTGGTTTAGGGAGTCGAAATCATAACTTAAATCATTTGATATTATTATTAATTGTTTATTAGTTATATTGGTATTGTTCATCTTATGAATTCCAATCTTCTCGTATCTTGGTCAAGGAGGAAAAAAAAACTTTACTTATATATTTTGTGCAGTTAAATTCTAAATTTAATTTATAACTTTTACAATTTGTTCATTGAATTTTAATAGTCTTTTGATAAATGGTGAAAACCTTCCGGTAAATATTATAACAAATCTTAGAGGTGTATCTAATTCTTATAATCTCTCATAATATCAATCTTATATAAATGTACTTCTTTTTTCCGTAACCTTTACGGATGCTTGGATGCTTGGATGTTATTTTTGTATAATATGTAGTATTAATATTTAGAATGAAGTGTTATTTCGAGTAATTAAAAGTAATAATTATAATAAAATATTTGTTTAGATGTAGTTTTAAAGAATATTTAGAATTAGTATTTAGCTAGAATGAATATTTTTGTTAAGTATTTAAGAGTAATGGTTAGTAATAATTGCAATAAAAAATTTGTTTAGGTGTAGTTTGTAACATTATTTAGAATGAGAATTGATTTTGAGTATTTAAAAATAATGATTGTAATGATTACAGTAAAAAAAATTGTTTGGATGCAGTTTTTAAGAATATTTAATTTTTTTTAAAAGTATTTAGTAAATATTAATTTCTAAATTTTTTTAAATACTCCCTCCAAACATTGGGCTAAGATGCCCTCATAAAAAAAATGATAAATTGTTTTGTTTTAAAAAAATAAAGACAGACTTAGATACTTCACTTCAAATCTATGCATTAAAATATTTTTTATTACTAAAATTATAGTGTGAACCTCGTCACTAATTCAAATACTATTGTGAAATTAAATCGACTAAAGTAAACATAATTCAATAGTCTATCATGCATGTTTGTGGTTTGAATATCCAATACTTTAAGTACTGAAAAAAAAAAATCATGAAATCAAATCAATTTTAAATTTTCTTATAATTGCATTTTTTTTTTTTTCCTTTCGCATTATTTCAATGGACCTTCTACTTTCTAAACGATCGAACTAATCTAAGATATTTATTTATAAAAAAATAAAATAAAATAACTCTTGAGGAAAAAAAGATGAATAATAATCACTTTTTGAGAAATCTCTTGTTTATATTTGATAATTAACCATTATTTTTATTCAATTGTCAAATCTCACGTTAAATTTTTGATGAAGTAGAGACAAAGTGTCTCATATCTATTAGAGCAGGAGAAAATTATGAGTATATAAATGATGACAATCATTTTCATAGATGTGATATTTTTTGGGTGTAACAAAAAACAGAGCCACAGGATTATCACCTTTAACAATTTTTATCAAATTTCACATCACATTTATCACTTAACTACTACTAATATTAATTATCGACGAGTAGGTAATTATCCAGCCACTCTCAATATTAATCCTCGAGTAAGTAATTACTTTCACTTTTTAGGTCCTCTCCGGTTTATTTTTCCTTAAAAAAGTTTTTGGTTTAACTGTTTGGCGGTAATTCAATTCAACATCACTCGTTGAAATGAATGATTAAAAACAAATAATTATTTTGATTAATTAGAAATGAGTGAACATTTTATAGTTGTCCAACAATGTATTAAAAAAACAAATTCGTAATAGCTTTCTCTTTTCTTTTCTATTTTTGAGAATTTGTACACATAAAAATTTGGAAAAATTTATCAGCTATGAGAAAGTATGTAAGCTTTTTTTTTTTCTAATATTTAATTGTAATTAATCGAGTTTTTTTTTTTTTTTTTGAAATAGATGTTCACGTTATACTTGAGATAATCAAGTCCGTCCCTAAGCCAACCACCCAGAGAGATTAAATCAAGAAAATAAAGACCACAAATTAATGTCGCTAATAAGTTTCGAACTTAAAATCTACAGAGAGCATACTTTTAGAGCCTAATAATGCAAAACAAACGTCTTCTAATATATTATAAAAAGAAAATCTTTTACAAACAATTTATCAATTTTATATTAAAAAAAATTAGACTTTTAAATAACAAGTATGATTTTTTTTTTTTTTAAGATTTTTTCAATCAATTGGGATTAAGGATTTCAATTCATAATCTTTTAATTTTGATATTCTTTTTTATTCTAGAGTTAGTTAAAGCAAAACATTAAAAAAAACTGTATCATTACTCTACAAAAACAGTATCGTTCAAATATATGTATGGTTAAAATATACATCGATGTATTTAAGTTTTGGATATCCATAATCAAATTAGAAAATTATGTATGTATGTGTATCGTATGTATGAAGAAGAAATGAAGATAGAAGAAAATTATTAATAAAAAAAAAAAAGATAAAATGCGAGAGGAAAGGAAATTACTAGAATAAAATAAAAAGTAATTAATTAAAAGCCACACCCGAACAGAGAAAACGGATAAGGCGGTGCCGGATTACTCTCCTCCGCCGCCGCCATCATTTCCGTCAAATACTTCAACTCTCCCACGCTACTGCTTCTCCTCATATCCATCGCTGCGGCCGCCGCCGTCGCCGGGATCCCTAATCCATTGGTCTCCATCTCGGTCCACGGCGGCTGCACCTGGATTTCCTCGTCGGTTTCCTCTACCTCCAAGGATGTGGTAGAGGGCGAGGACGACGAATCGGAAACCATCAATCGGCGCTTCTTATCCCCAATTTCGGGTGGGGTTGGATATTTCCGAAGCATCATCCGGGGCAGAATTTGAGGATCCTCCACAAGTTTATGAAGAAAGGTCATCATTTGCTGTGGGCGTTTCTCTGTAGTTTCGATTCGTTTCTTCATCCCTTGAATTTCCTCTTCCAAATCATTGTGTTCTTTCCTCAACCTGGCAATCTCACTCAGCAATTCCTCATCCCCAATCTCCCCCTGCGCATTTGTACTCTGTTTTTTCCTCACGATGTTTCTGAGTAAATGAAATTGACCCCGCAGAAACCACTCGTTCGCAAATTCCCATCTATCCGGATCCACCTTTCGAAACCCCTGTTACAAAAATAAAAAACAAAAATAAAAAACAAAACCCAGAAACCAAAACCGAAAATGGAGAGGATTAGAAATGGGAATACGTAGGTATTGAGCTGGCGGATGAAGCTGGAGAAGTTATTGTGCTTGAAATAAGCAGGTAACAGAGAATGGGAGAAATCGAGTGGGCGGAGAACGAGGAAGGTGTTGCCGGCAGAGCCCCAGGTAATGAAAGTGTCGGTCAGGGGATCGTTGACCATTTGGTACGTTTTGCATACAAATGGGGCGACGCTGTCGTTTGAAGAGTTGTTGTTGTTTTTGGCGTCCATTCCATAAGCTTTTTTGAGAATGATGAAGAAATTACAAAATGGTGAATGAAATTGAAAGCGTGCTCTGTTTTTGGGAAGATGATGAGGTTGCACTGTAAATAAACTATGGACGCGCGTAGTGTAGCGGGAGTGGGGGTATCGTGGCAGTTTTGTAATATATTTTTAAAGAGTGGGTCCCACTCGAGTGTGGGTTTGTTCGTTTATTGGCCAACGCCGTGATGTGTAGGCGCATATAAATATATATTTATAAAGATATTTTGCCACTAACACCAACCTGCCCCACGCGCATACACTCTCTTCCTAATTATTTATTTTTTCTTTTTAACACTTCTATTAAATTAATATATGTGCATAAAAAATCTACCATAGGTGGCAAATTAGATTTTACTTAAATATATTCAAATAAAAATATTTAAAAAGAAATTATTGGTTTAGCAGCTATATGACATCAACAAATTGTAGCTCTAATATATGTTGGAAAGTTTTTTCTCAAATTATAATCACGTGTTTGCCTATATGACCGAGAGGAAATGGAAGGAAATACAAGAGAAATGAACAAACTGCAATAAAGAAAACGAAAACCTAGGTAAATTAGTAATGAATGATATGATAATTTATGGAGCAAAAACTTAGAAAATATCACATTAATTCTCTTTTCATCGCACCAAACATGCTCTAAGGTTAAGTTATAAAATTTAGAGAAATTATTTTAAATATTATCTTTTCGTAAAGTAATTATAAATGTAAGTTTTAAAGTATTAACATTCATAATCATTAGTATGTTTCAATATTGTAATATAAACATTTATTAATATCAATGTTATAAAAAAATACATGATAATATTCATTATTTTTTTTTTTTTAGTGATCGTATTTGTATTTGTAATTATTTTTTGAATTTTACTAATCTTATTAGTTTTTCATAATTTTATAATTTTTATTAGGTTATATTAGTTTTGAATAGTCTAACTCATTTTTTTTTGGTACAAATTGTGGGAGATGGACTACAAACTCTACATTAAGTACACTTGTTGATTGAGAAATTTCGGTCAATCATAAATTTTCATGTCATTATCCCAAATTTAATGACAAAATTAAATTAAATTTTACGTTAATCACCAATTAATCTAAGAGCTTAAGAGATGATAAATTGAGGTAAATTTAATTATGTTAACTATCACTCCTCTATCTCTCATATTTGGTTGACTCATGCACTACCTTTGAAAATGCATGAATGAGGGCATATCTCTTACTAAGGTCAAGTAAAGACATCATGTTCATTCATTCAAGAGATATTCCGATAATATTTCAAATTGTGATTAAAATTTTTGCCAATAAAATTGACACGACGCAAGTTTCAAATTTTGCTCAACTGAGAGATTCGAACTCGTGACTTTAAAGTCTTTTGGTGTATACTAATGCTGCTAAGCTACTGCTATTTTGGTTGCCACCAACATTTTTGGTTTAACTCATTCTATTCAAATTGAAAATAGTGTCATATATATGACCTACAACCCAAATTACTGGTCTCTGACAGTTAAGTGGATACCTACGATCATGTTAAAATATATTCTTTTTTTGGTTGGTAAATCAAGCATTTAACTCGAAAACACTTATATGAGGGATTAGTATTATCGGAAGTAAATTATAAATTTGGTCCTATTATTTAAAGAAAATTAGGGCTTAATCATATGATTTATACTTTTAACTATTATGATTAGGAAAAATCTATAATTTAGTCTCTATAATTTAAAATTTATTCTTTAAATTTTGATAAAATATAAAAATAGTCAATGTCGTTCGTTTTTTTGGTGAATAAAATATGTAGAAGTTGGTTATTTATATCTTTAATAATAAGAGTGTAAGATTATTAATTGATTGGACAAAAAAACGCTTCACTCATATATTATGAGTTAAATTTATATACTTAATTTGCTATTTTTATGTTTTATCGAATCATAAAAATTAAATTATATATTTTTTTTATATTTCTTCTAATTATTAGAAATTAAATTCAATATTTCTTCTCTTGAAGTGGAGATTTTCTTCAAAAATATAAAAATCAAAATTATGATTTATTCTATAACCATTAAATTGACTTTACAAAGAAAAAAAAAATTAAAATTAAAGAACAATATATGCAAAAGTACCCGATATCTTTTCAAAAGTAAAAAATGTAGGTCTATTTTTTGAAAGGTTAACAAAAGGAAGAATTTATTTTCTCTCATGTATTTAAATTTAAAAAAAGAAAATAGATAAAAGGAACAAAATACACGCGCCTAAAGAAAGGCGCGTGGGGTGAGACGTTCCAAAATAAAATGAGTGTAAATAAAGAAAAGAAAACAGTGGCTTAGACTTAGATTCCGTTTGAAGGGCAGACCTACACGTGCGATGGCACTGAGTGAATTGTTAGAATGCGTGGTCGATTATTTTATGGACACGTGTAGGGGCTCATTTACAAAATAAGAATAAAATAGGGGGCATTTTGAAAAGTGGTGTTTTGAGCCGGGGAGCAGGTTTATGTGCTCCAATACTTGTCTGTTTCCATTTATGCAGGATCTTATTTATCCTTTGTCGCCTTCCTTCCTCCTTTTCACTGTCCTTTTATTTACAAACCTTTTATTTATGAACCTATTTTCACTTCTCTTTCCTCCCTAATTTTTATTTAATTTAATTATACAGCCCACCTTTTATTTTATTATTAAAAAAAAAAAAAAAAAACCAGTTTAATAACAACTATGGATACAAATTTTGAATTACATTTTTTTGTATATCCATCAATGGCGAATTTAAATAAGTTATTTTAATTACTTAAATTAAAGTCAACTTTTTTTTTTTCTTGGTCGTTCGGTGTTCACTAATAGGGTTCAACTATTGTTCGGTTGGCATTAAACACTCATTTCTAATTAAAAGAACTTTTCATTTCAAATTATTCAAAATTATTCAAAATAACTTCTTATTTCAAAATTATTCATAATTTTTTGTGTCCACCTATTCTCATTATTAAAATGTAGTGAAATGTAATTAATAATTTTGTTGTTACTAGACAAAATAAAAAATATAATGTATATGATTTTTTTATCATACACAAATTATAAATGTCATGAGCTCGATTCTCTATCTTATAGTTGAATTTTTTTAAAAAAATTTATTATAAACTTTGCACTTGATATTTTATTAAATAATTAGATAGAATAAAAAGTTTGAAATTAGTTTTTACGGTAATTTTGAAGTTAATAATAATGAAATTAGATTCAATAATAATATTCAATATTTTGAAGTTAGTTTCGAAACTAATGTGCGTGTGCCCCTTTCTCTCTAATAATGAACAAAGTTAGGGCGTGTTTGTTTTTTTGTAGAAAAAGTATGCCACGGAGAAAACGGAGGAGTTATTAGCTACTCATTTTGAAATTTGTGTTGACAGCCGTGATTAGATAGTTGGAGTAATTAACAACTTGTTTGGGGATTGGTGTTAGGTAGTATAGTTGGACAGTAACTAATTGTTTGAGACTTAGTATTAGTAGTGGTTGGATGACATGTTTAATTTGAAGTTTGATAGAAGCGTCAATGAGTGGTTTGATAGAAGGTTTGATAAATGTTTAATAGTGACTGTTTACTACCAAATACAATGGTTGTTGAGAATAAGTGGTTTACCACTTTTCTATAGCTTAGGGTTGTTTTGGGTTGCATTTTTATTTTTTATTTGTTATATAGTTTGTAATACAAAAGAGAACTTAGAATTGACTACCATATTATGTGATGATTATTATTGTACAACTGTTAGAGTCACCAAGAACAAAAGAAAGAATGAGAATGATGATGATTTTCTATCGTGCCACCTTGAAACATTTCCTCCATAATTATGTTCTCCAAAATTACATTTTTATTCTCCTCTCAAGCTACTTTTTATTCTTTCTATTACAACTTTTTATTATTCTTGTAACTATTTTTCACTCACATTAAATCAATTATTTTATTTTATTTTTTCTTATTATCATTCTTTTCACCCAAAGACAAAGTTATTATTCATCCATCATCATTCTCTTCACCCAAGTACAAATAATCATTCTTTAAAGACAAAACTGGTAAGGCCCAATCAAAGTGAATGAATATAGCCCAAGTTAAAGGCCTGGTTACCAAAAACTAAGGTATAATCCTATTTTAGTCATAAACCAAATCAATAGAGAATAAATCAAACCTTTGTAAATGAACCAAACCGAAAACATTAAAGCAAAACCAAACCGGATACTTCAAAATTTGTTTGAACCGTTTAATGTTTGAATGGTCACGATGGAACATGGTAGATTCATCAACGATCAGGATCAAGCCAGCGTCTCTTCCACTGTCGGTCTCTATCATGCATGCTAATTTCCACGTAGCAGGTGTTCCTCTATCTCGAACAAAACTCATTTTTTCCTTCTTGCTCTGACTTTCATTCTTCGGTTTGCATGCTACCTCATTCAGAGACGAACGAAGTTCTGGCGATTTCACGCCAGAACTTTGTTCTCATTGAGCACGACTTTGATTTTAGTCTTTTTGTGATCGATCTTTGCTATGAAGGTAATATCTCTTACTTTTCTATTTTGTTTCTTCTTCATTTCTTTTCTTGCTTCCTTCTTTTAATACGGGTTTTTTATTTCTTTGTGCGCGAGGACAAAATAAACGTATATCTTAAAAGGGTAGAAAGAGGAAAAGCTTAACACAGTTGATTTACGTGGTTCAGCTAACAGTGCCTACATCCACGGAGAAGAATCAGGTTTTTTGCTTTATTTCTATTCACCATTTTCATACATAAATTCATGTGTATTCAACTAAGTAAAAGTATATTCAACTTATACAAGCTTAGATAGAGAGCCTTAGGCGGTTAGAAGCTTGTTACAAGAATTGGTTATGAAGCCGTTTAGACATTTGATGTCTTTGTACTGTCGATAGTTTAGTAGTAACAATCAACAACTTTGAATACTTTGCTCAAAGACCTCACAAAGTATAAGTTGTACTATTAAGCAATTTATTTTCATTCACATAACATTCTTCTCATTATGATTGCTCTTATGCTTCAGTAGTAGTTTCTACCATAAGTAAATCAGACATGATTGTGGATGATTGTTTGAAGTTGACAACAGTACAAGATTCTCTTTTTTATCCATTTCTTGGTACGGGAAACGTGTGAATGGATTGGCACATTTTTATCATAGTTGGCGGCGGAAGAAGAAGTAGATTCGCAAGTCATGAAAGACGTTCCAGATCATGCTGTTAGAAGACATCTTGTGCAAGATGAATTTGAGTTTGATGGTGTTATCTCCTGGGTGAGAGTTTTAAATTCTACTTAATTTTATAGTCTGTCCTTGAAAAAAATGTCTGGTTTGTGCATAATTATTCTCATTCGTCTCTACATCAGCTATCATTATAGATATCACATCAAGATTCAATTTGACGTATGTTTTAGTTGATTTAAGGTAGGAATTGAAGATTTTATGGCAATAATCTTTAGAGGTATTGTTTGCAAAATTCTCGAGTGATTATTTTGAGTGTGGAGTTGATTTGAATAATTATAAATAAAAAGTTGTTGTAATAGTTGGTTTCAACGAAGTTTTTATAGAATTATTATAAAAAATCACTTTAAATAGCTCTATACAACTCTTAAACATACGCCTCTTTTTGTGCCACTGCCATAGACTAGTTTTGTATATCTGTTAAGGATATCATTATTGTTTTAAGTGAGAAATTAACCTAAAATTTATAAGATAAGTAGGTTAATCCTTTCACCATCATTGATTTTTGAGATAGATTTGTACATTATTCAATATGATATCGAAGTTGTTTTTGAAATCGATGTTCATACTATCTAATAATATAGTCGACATAAAAGTTATTTGAACAAATTATTAAGAATTTAATGCGTGGTTTTGTTCCATGTCATTTTTAAAAGATTGATTTTCTCCTCTCTGTTTGAAAATGTGGCAAAATAATTATGATTAAAGACTAGTTCAAAACTATAAATATTTTAATAATTCAATAAAAAAAGTTCACCAATAATGATTAAATATTTTGATAACTCAACGTTTATATATGAAACCTCGTGTCTTCTCTGACATTTTAGTCAAAGATAGAGCTAATCGTAAAGTGAAGCAGATTGATTTGGTCGCCGATTGGTTGGCTTAATGATTAGAGACAATCAACACACATAACAACAGATTCAAAAGTTTTTCTTAATGTCTAAGTTACATACATTTATATTAAAAGCCTCCCAATCAATTTCAAAATCAATTTAATTAGAGAACTAATAATTCACCTTATCTTATATATATATATCGAAAAATTTTTATATTTTCAATGTGAGACAAATAGTCACACAAAATTCATCGAACTCTCGTTGCACACAGAGAAAAATGAAGTCTCCTTCGTTTACACACACATATATATATACTATGTTTTAACAATTTAAGGGAAAAGTTTAGATTTAAGATTTTAGGTATATTTAGAATTAGTATTTAGAATGAAAATTTATTTTGAGTATTTAAAAGTAATTATTGCAATCAAAAGTTTGTTTAGATGTAGTTTTCAAGAGTATTTAAAATTAGTATTTAGAATGAGTATTTATTTTGAGTATTTAAAATAAATGGTTAGTAATGATTGCAATCAAAATGTATTTTTTTTAAATATTTAGAATGAAAATTTATTTTAAAGATTTAGAGTTAATGATTTCAATTAAAAATTTGTTTAGATGTTGTTTTTAAGAATATTAAAAATTAGTATTTAGAATGGGAATTTATTTTGAATCTTTCTAAGTAATGATGACGGTCAAAATCTCGTTTGGAAGTAGATTTTTTTAGGAATATTTAATAAATACAAATTCTAAATACTAGTTGAAATTTCATCCGGTAGCAAACCACCCTTAAACAGATAAAAATGGAAAAAATAATATAAATAAATTTATATGTTCTATTCACCAACCTAATATTCACATGAACTGATATGCTACATCAATTTTCCTAAACCCAGGCAGTTGAAAATAAAACAAGGGAAATCAGTAGCTTCTCAATTTCAAGGACAAGATCGTCAATTATCAATAGCTTTGATCATGAAAACACCCCCAGATTAATCCTTGCCCATTTCCCAAATGTCTAATGTGTCTTCATTATAATTGCTGCATGATAACAATAAATCCGTTCAAAATTCCACATGTTTGAATGAATAATTGAAAGAAGAGTTGTTTTGAGTCGTTTTAAATATGTGATCATAACTCGTTTTGATGGGGTTGTTTAAAAAATAAGTATAAAAACTCATTTATAATAGTTTCATAAAATTTTTAAATAAACTGAATTTTCAATTTCTCATCAAGTAAAAGTAAAGTTAATAAATTGAACGTACCTTCCGCCAATAAATTTTGATGACTAGGATGAAAGTCAACGACCATGACAGTCAACACGAACACCAGCAATAGTAAAAAAATTTGTTCTTTTATCTTTCGCTCTTTTTAACTCAAATTGTGTGTTTTCTAAGAGGAAAAAGTTAACATGCTAGACAAAAAGCTAAATAAGAAAATACAAAGGACTATAAATCATGTCTGACACCATGATAAATTTGATAATTGTGTAAACCATCGAGATTTTATAGCAAATCTTAAATACTATCTAACCATATCTAAAAATCCTACCAAATATCTATTAATATTTATATATCAAATCTAATAATTTCTAAAGAACACATCTCAAGCATATATTTATTCTTAACATAGGTTTTTAACACGAGAAAAACTTACCTTTTATCATTAAGTATGCAAACTCTCCTTGGTGTCACAAATTTTTTTGGCTCAACCTAAGTTGGTAGAGCAAATTAAAAGTTTATTTTCTGATTAAAAAAATATTGTTTAAATATTAAACAAAAATTAAACTTTTGAAAGTTAATGGATTAAAATAGAACAAGCACGAAAGTTTAGGGATAAATATTGAACTTTGGAAAGTTTAGGAGCAAAAATGATATTTTAACCTTTGGATAAATGAGATGATCAAACTGGAATTGTAAAAGTTAATTTTGAGCCTGGCTCCTCAAGTAAAAACAGAAGAATCTGAATAAGTTTATTGGTTGTCTTTAACTCATAATAGCAGCAGCTCAGAGGGAGAGAAACATCCATGAATACAATACACTATAGACAGTAAAGAAATCTTCTGTACAATCAAGAAAACTCAAACGACCTCTGACGGAAGAACTTGGTCGTTCTCAACCACACGCTCGAACCATTTCACATTAACAATAATCAACTTCAATCGACCAGTTCCCTCGGGCCTGTGCAAGCAAAGAATTTGCAGATGTCTGGCTCAGTTGCTGGAAGGTGCCACCAAAACATTGTACTCATCCAAACGTTTCTGAAATTGAGCCAACTGAGCCTGCAGCTGAAAGATGCTTGCAGCCTTCTGTGATAGAATGGCATTTAGTCTATGGATGTAGTCATCTAAATGGCTTCCAGGTTGGTCGGCTTCAACAAGCAAGTTCATCTCCTGCATACGGACGCAAAGATTACACGAGATTTAAACACGAGGAGCCAAAAATGGCAAGTAACGTAGCAATGAAAAAGAAAAACGTTGTGAACCTCTCGGGCAATGTCAATTGTCTGCTCCACCTGTTTCCTATGAGCAGTAACAAGATTTTCTTCTTCCTAATATAGAATCAGACAGTAGGAAGTCATTTAAAATTAGATGATTTCTGTTAAGTTTGATGATTCATATTCACAATATTATTATTATTGCTACCTTCAATAGGGCATCAATGTCATCATCTGAATGAGAGTCGGTCTCCATATCGAGTATATCCCTTCGGTTAGCTTCGTTACTTGTTTTCTTCTGGTTGACAAAGCCTGTCGCTTGTCGTGTTTCGGTAATTTTATTGTTTGTCCATGATTTCTCCAGTTCATATTGCTGATCTGGGTAACCGATATCATCTTCAGTGAAATCATCTTGAAAACTTCTCTGACTTTTGTGATGAGGCACAGTTATCTCAGCCCTGTTGCTAGGAACACGTTCAACATTCAATGGTGGAGTACCTTCTCTTTCATTCTGTTTGGACCAACCAAATCTGTTCTTGTCATTTGGTAAATAAGTTCTGTTATCCTCAATGGGTTGCTCGGTGGGTACCGAGGAAGACAACAAAGAAGTGGTTGATTCTCGGAGATTTGAAGTTGAATATAAAGGGTCCCGCCTGGTACTGCTCCCTTTCGATAGACTCTTCACCCTGAGGGAACAATCTTTATGTATTAAACAAATAATGGACTCTACCAAAAACATCTCGGAATTTGGAAAAGTGCGAACCTGTCAGCATATCTTAGCGTGTTGAGAGTGTGTTCGCATGATCCCGAACTTGGTGAAATACACGATATCATAACAGTGCGTGAATCACCAACAAATGAATCTCTGAGAACTTCGGTTAATTTACTGCCTCTGAAAGGAATGTGACCCTGATCATTGTCAAGAGCTCTGATGCATTCTTTGAGGGCAAGTAAACTCTTGTTAATTTCAGCACCTTCCATTCTGCAACACACAATATTTTCAAGTCAATCACAATATAAGAGAGGGAGAAAAAAGAGAAAACCCCATGACTGCTGCTTCTTAATTCGGAGTACGGACTGGTTTTAAATTACTATTTAGTCCATTATGTAATAGCAACCAGTTTTCTGAAAAGTAAATTTGCACCTTGTTTGTTTATCATTATCTGTCGTATCTGCACCGCGTTCACTTCCAGCAAGATCAATAAAAGACAGCTTTCCTACAAGTCGAGCGGGCTTTGTTTCGGAACTATCAACTGATCTCTTAACACAAAGCTGAAGAATAGCATGTGACCTAGAGGATTCTTCATTTGCACCAGTTGTGCCAGTGCTTCTCGTGGAATTTCCCCTCTCGATCAATTCCTTGATGGTGTCGACTTTAGAAACTCGGTATTCTTGCAACCCCACAATGCATACTTGTTGCTTCCCATCTTCCCTCATGAAAAGTTTTCTGCAAGATGATGATATATTGAAGAAAATGAACTGCATTCAAACATTTTCTGCTAAAATCTCAATAAAGCTTACTTTCTTTCATTGAGGAGATCAAAAAGTTTGCCTCCATATATCTCAAAGAAACTGACATATAATTGGAAACCCTGATTCCAGTACGTATGGTGCACTAATCTTAAAATGTCTTCGGATGCCTTTAGAGGCAGTGGTTGCATGGTATATGTTTTTCCACTACCTGAGCAAGCACAACATTGTATTTCAAGATGCGCATATTGGCATAGATGAAATAGAGAAAAAAAAAACAAGAGAAACAAGAGAACAAACAGGTGCCGTTTCCGTCAGCAGTCTGTTTTACGGAATCATGGAATTATTTTAAACAGCCATTACAAAAATCAATACAAACTGATCTATATGATATATCATATATCCAATAGATTAATTTACATTCCTATACACATGGTGTCAATAAGCATGTAGCATCTTAAGGATCTAACACCCATAGGCTATGTTTGTTTTTGGTAGAAAAGAAGTAATAAACCACTACTCAAAAACTACTCGTTTGTATTTGGTAGTATACAACCACTCATCAAACCCTCTATCAAACTATTCAATCAAACTTCATATCAAAGATTCAAACATATCACTCAAACACTAGTGACATCAATCTCCAAACAAGTAATTAATTACCCAACCACTACTGATACCAATCATCAAACAAGTAGTTAACTATTTCAAACTATCGTTAACTCCTCCACTCTTGTCCACTCACTTTGTTCTACCAAAAATAAACACACCCATACAATATTTCATGGGAATTTGATGACTTGCCTGTTTGCCCATATGCAAAGCAAGTTGCTTTTGTTCTGTTAAAAATAAGAGGAACTATAGGTTCCACAGTTTCTGAGTATACCTACGAGAAAAGAATAATCTTTAGAAATCAAACAGATTTCAAATTCATAATGATATTCATCCATATATTTTACTTACTTCGTCATTTGAAACGCCTTCATTCAATACTGCATCGAAGACAAATTCATGTTTCTCAATGTACTCTGTCAAGTCTACCTGCAGATGCAATACTTTTCAGAAAAAAAAGAGAGACCATTTGTGGCTTTCTCATACTTGTAAATCAAATATAGCATGTTGCAATATTGAAATACATGGTCATTACTATTGAAAAGAAACTTACTTTAAATTTCGTTTCATGAACGGTAAGGAAGTTCGACATTTGCTCAATGGTGATTATATCTTCTTCTTTCTTTGTCATTTCCTTTTTATTTAGCGGTCTCTTGCGCACCTGTAAAGATTATAACTATGACTTATAATAGATGGATAGATAAATAAATATAATCGAAACGGTCTTCTTCCATTCTATAAGGAAAGGTACAAGATCAAACATGTCCTATTTCCTATGGTCTTGTAACCTGAACATTTTGTATTTTCACCCAAAGACCGAAAAAAATAATCAGTTACAAAGAGCACTATAGAAAAAAACTAATTTTTTAACTCTTTTCAAAATCGTTGGTTGGTTCTCTGGTAACCTCAGTTATTAAAATATGGTACCAAAAAGACATACCACAACTTTGATCTTAGCAACATTGTTTGTTCTTTCCTTGTCAACTGAGAAGTTTTTGATCAAATTGTTGTCAGATGCACCTCCAGCCTTATTAGGCAGTTTACTAGCAGCGAAAAATTGCTCGGTGTCATCGAGACTTTTACGATAAGTGGTCTGACAAAATGAAGTGAATGATTAGTAAAAATGAAGCTGTTATAAGATCCACATATGTTGAACTGAGCATATGAAAATTTTAAGGATGGAAAACTCCCCCTAGAACGCCATGATTCTGAATCTAGTATAATATTAATGCAAATATTGATAAGAATAACAAAGAAGAAAAAAAAAAGAATTCTGTAAATGTTATAAACCCAATGGTTTTTGAACCTAGAAGTTGAGGGTACAGCCATAATTAACTATTATTATACTAGATTTTGGAATCATACACACCATGTGATCATACCTAATTCGATTAAAAGTATCAATTTCACCATATTCTCCTCAAGTTGATAACAATACAATCTTGATTACAACAAAGAGACATTAAATTGGAATCACAAAGCTGAATTCCGATCCACAAATACATTATTAAATCAACTCAAATTGGAATCAAATATCAAAAAAGATTTAGCAAAGACCGATGTCTTCTCCACCCAATTACCAGCAATGCAAATTGGAAAAATGGATTAAAACCCAACTCAAAGCTTGCTCCCAAACTTCCATTTCTTAGTAATACTAGGGTTAAGAAGCAGGGGATGAACTTCAATAATCTTGAGAAATAAGAAAGACCCAAAAACCAAAAAGGCCATAGAACTACACTGGCATAAACAAATAGCAAAGAAGTATCCGAAAATTAAGGAAATTCAAAAAAACAAAGTAAATGGAAAGGAGAAAAGAGTAAAGTAATGAAACAATCGGAACCTCAGGCAACAATTCAGTGTCGAAAGCATGAAGATCGAGCAAACCAGGGCTGTAATGGGTGGGAAGAAAAATCTCATCAGCATTCTTCCTCATACTGGAAGAGCGGGAGCGAGGCTGAGGAGTCAAGGAATCGGCCGAGCCAAGATCATTGAAACTCCTCTGCATTCCCCTGCTTGGCCTGGACCCAAAATCCTAAACAACAAGAAAACCCCCCCAATCAGAAACAGAAAGGGCATCAGAAACAAGGAAACAACGAACACAGAGTGAGTGTACATGAGAAAGATTAGAAGGCTGAGCCCATCTTCCGCAGAGGGTATCAAGAGAGATGTCGGAATGCTGGCGTTGGTGGTGCACCGCCGGATTGGATCTCGAAACGTGTCGGCCGGCGGCGTTCATCGAAACCCAGAAATAAAATCAACGCAGTGGATTGGGAAAAGAGGGAGAAAAGGGAATGAATGGAAGGCGATGATGAAATTGGGGATTTGGGAGTTTGAAAATATGAAGAGATAGGGGAAAGGGGAAGAGTAGAGGATGGAGAGGGGAATGGAAGAAGAGAGAATAAAATACAAAGGAAAAGAGTAGAAAGAGTTTTTCTTTAAGAGAGAGAGAGAGTGTGTTTGTGGTTCACGACCATTTTGAAGGAGGGAGACAGGAGAGTGGCGGGGTCAGCTTTGTTTTGAACTTTGGAGTGTTGGACCTCATCAATAATCCTAAAATTTTATTCAATGCTTCTAGTCTACTACTAGTAACTTACCCTAACTTCAATATCTACCTTCAAAATAGCTATGGTAATGATCAAAAGTGTGTTTGAATCAAGTTAAAATAAACAATTATTCACACATATTTATCATGTGAAAGTTAAAGAAGAAGATACCTGTAAATAAAATTTAAATGTATATCCTCATATTTTTTTTCTCGAGATTCTTTGACTCATTGACCGATCTTGAAGGTTGTGGGATTTGAACCATTAGACGCTCTGAATTCTCTCCGACTTGTTGTTGTGAATAGGAGTGAAAGGAAAATCCGAAAATCGACAAGATCGAACGAAACCAAACCAATCGAATGGATCGGTTCAATTTTTTATAACAATATTGGATCATTCGGTTTGATATTTTTAAAAATCAAAATATATCGATTCAATTTCGGTTCTTGATGGAAGAACCAATAAAAAATCGAACCAAACCGAATATATAAATAATAAGAAAAAAAATATATTTTTGTATATAAATTTTATTGAAGAACTAATTTAAATATGAAACATGAAGTAAAAGCATGGTAAATATAGTGATACTTATGCAAAGCATTGCATTTTGTCAGTAAAATGTAAGTCTTTAGAATAAAATTCAAAATCAAATTGAGAATGAGACAAAAAAAAATTTGAAAAATTAATCAAAATTTTTATTGAAATAAAAGTAAAAAACCGAACCAAACCAATTAAAAATTGAACCAATGATTTGACATTATCAAAATCGATTTCATTTGTATATGAATTTGGTTGGGAATTATTAGAAAGTGTGGACATCTATCTCAAAACTAATTGGCTATGGGAGGAGTACCCCACCTATCTTAAGAATGCTTGGAGGACTCCTCACCTTACCCATATGAGACATTATGAGATCCTCAATAGAAATAAGAAAATTTGCACAATAAAAAATTTGTGTTGGCTTAAAAAATTTTCCTAACTCAACTCAACTCAATCCAGATCAAATACACCCTACACTTGAAACGAACATTTGTTCCAACTCAACAAGCACGTCGATCTTGTCAAGATCGAGACTTGTAGACAATCTTGATTGTATGAAACAACTCACTTGCACATTTGTAGAAAAAATGATTTTCAAACATGAGAGAAAAGTGATGTTTGAAATAGTTTTGGAAAACATTTAGCAACATTTGTGAAATGCAATATGCCTCAACAAGTAGTCACACTCTATGTAATACTTTATTGTGGATATAATATTTTGAAGTGATACACTTGCACACACGAAAATCCATAAAAGAAGTCATGCACCATAAAGCAAGTAAACTTCTATCGGCTAAACAATGACAATTTAACGCGATGAAAATATGTTTAAACAACTCTGCAATCATATGTAACATAAATTGGACAAACATGATTCTAATTATCGGTGATCATTTTAATTCGGTTTTTGTTGATTTTGCGCAAATCAACAAGTGAATCGATATTAATTTTTTTAAAAAAATTGAATCAATATTCTTGGATTTTTAACAATTAGGTCCAAATTAATATCTAATAAAAAAACAAAATTATCGATTCTATTTTTATTTTATTTAGTTTCATTTTGATTCGGTTTTTCCAATTTTTCATTTCACTTATGATATGATTTATTTTTCAATTTTGTGTCTCGTTTTCAATTTCATCTTTAATATAATTTTAAGAAATTTTATTACTAATCAAAAATAACATTTTTCATAAATAATGTAATATTTATGATGTATTTGGTTCGTATTTAATGATATATTTTTATTTTCCCTTTAATATTTATGAATTGTGTCATTTTTGTGTTGATTTTTTAATCAAAAATGTAAATCGAATTAATATATTTCAGTTTTTTAAATATCAAATCGAATAATACAATATTATTTTTAAAAAAATTGAACGATGATTTTCCCTTTCACCATTAATTCTGACATAGAGTTAGGGGGTGTTCATACATTTTCTGTAATCTGAATCGGTGTCGGCTAGTTTTCATGTATATGTTGGTTGGTGTCAGTTAAAAAAAAAAAATTAACCCGATTTTTCCAGCCAGTTCGATCAGTTAAGTCGGTTAGCTCGGTTGGTCAGTTAATAAAATTTTCTTTTATAAAATATTAATATTTTCATATAATTAATTATATTTATTATTAAATTATGGTAAAATCAACTTAATTCTAAATGTGTTTCTAAAATATATTTGATATATTCATTCTTTTTTTTATTAATTCTCAAAATTTCAATATAAAATTGTATGATGAATATGTCCATCGATCGTTTTAACCGACTTAACTAATCAAATTGATCGACTTAATCGATCAGTCGGTTCGATTTCGTTTTTAAATTATTCGATAAGGTTGATTTGGTGTCGATTTTAGGCTGATGAACACTCCTACAAGTAGTGAGATCAGGTACCGCTTGATTTTGGAGCATTAGGCGGAGGATATCTAAGTTTTTGATTATGGACAATCATTTTCGATCAATATTCACTTTTAACGCAATCACATTTGGTGTAACTTCTATTTAATTATTTCATAAATAAGATTTTATTTTTACTTAAATAGTATCCATTCCTCATATAACTAATATTTTGTTAATTATTGATTATGAATGTGAGAATGGGTCTAATGTTTGTATTTTAGGTAAAGAGTGAGCAGAGGTTTTAGACATGGGTGATGCTTCTCACGTTCTGAATCTGTGTCGTGGAGGCCCACTTCTTCCCATCAATTATTTCTTACCATATACTAATATATTATTACCCACAAATCATGTGATTTTGTTCGACACAAAGTTTGTGTGAAATTATTTATATTTAACCTTGGGAGGATGACCTATAATAATAAATGATATTCAACATAAATTGATTGTCTTAAGAGTGTATATATTATAGATGACATAAAGAGAAATGAATCTAAGTGTTCACATATGTCTTCAATTATGACGTCCTACGATTACCTAGTCATAGGTCTCGTTGCTCGATCAACAAGCAAGATCTATTTTTGATCAATATTTGCTCTCTCCAAAAAATAATTGGTTCTCCTCTCTGCTCGTAGATGTATTTAACACACCGTTAGTTGAATCACGTAAATCTGTGTGTTGTATCGTTTTTTCTCTTTATTTTTCTTTGATTGTTGTTTCTGATTTCTTAACATTAAGAGTAAAATTTAACTCTTTCTACTCTAACCCTCTCTTAAATGTTGGGAACTCATTATCTCACATTGGAAAAGTGATCAAGAGTCCTTCAAACATCTGTAAGATAAGGTGAGTTACTACTCTCATAGTCAATTGGTTTTGAAATGGATGCTCACATGTTTTAATATGGCATAAGAGCTCATAAACCAGTATTCGATTCAATAAAAATGAAATTGAAATCTGATTTAAGATTGGTGAACTCAAAAGAGGCATCATAAAGTGGGTTGCTTCTCTCATAACCAACAACATTTTACCAACAAAGTTTTCCTGCAACTCCTCTTCCAAATAACCTTTTTTTTTTTCTAGAATCTATCTTCCAAACAACATTGTTTAAACAAAAAATTTCTACAATTCGTCCTAACTTCATGATTACCAAGTTGTACAATAAGAGCTCTGGTTGACCAAATGACCTTTCACTAAACAATGTTTTTTAGAATCCTTATTCAAACCATCTTTTTCCAAACAAACTTTACAACCACTCTTCCAAATCGCAAACAACTCCATTCTTCCTTTTCTCCCATTTTCTCTCATCCAAACATGCCGACCATTTGAAGTCTCTTACCTCATGCAGTTATTCAACTAAAAATATATAATTAAAGATTCGAGAGTAGTTAAGAAGTCTTGTCTAGCTTCCCTAGAATACACATTAAACTCTTTTGACTTCATAAAAAATTGTATTTACAATCATCAATAAAATTAAATATAAACAAAAAGTAAAAGGTTGAGATAGTTTCATTTGATTTTATTGATATTTCAAAAGAGTATCTATCATTATGATAACGTGCTTGAAAAAGGTTCTTGTATTCAGAACAATAACCATTTTTCAGCTAATATGTTGTCGCAACCAAGACTTTAAATCAAAATTTAACAAGAAAACATAATATATATCAAAATGAAAGACTTCTGTAGAATGAAAAATTGAATATTGTGTTAAAATTATATCAAATGTGTCTAAAATGTAATTAAAATTAATCACCAAAGCGCAAGCGAAATCATAAATTTAGCATCGTAGCTCAACTCATTGATTTGGTAACCGAGACTAAAGTCAATGGTCGCCTTAAATTGCTACACAAACAAATACCAATGGTAAGAAAATTCTTAGTTCTTCTACATCTGATCACTCATCCCCTCTTCCGAATTCAAATGATGTGATTTTCTTAATGAAAGAATAGGCCTACCACACTAAAATGAAGAAGAATTTTTTTTTTATATGTACTGTTATCTATTTTTTCTATCTAAATTCACAGACCATTTACTTAAATAATTATAATTCACAGACCATTAATTACTTAAATAATTATAATAAATTATATAATTTATTCGAACATATGGTAGTAGTAATAATGTTTGGAAGAGAGTTTATACGCATGATGAGTGAGGTAGAATGATACACATAATTCGGAATGTGTCCTGAAATGGACACATTCAATTAATTTGTTTGAGAATGATGGGGGTGAAATGGGAATTAGACAAAGTGGCGTGGGTCATGTTTGGTAAATTACAAACGCTTGGGGGCCGCATGTTTGTTTGGATGATTTGGAAATTAGTCTGCCAAATAAGAGACCTTACTTTTCATTTAATCATCAATTTTCTTTCTACTTCATTATGGAGATATTCTTTATTTCTAAGTTTTTCCCTCCTTGAATTCGTCTGCTTTCTTGTAAATTTTTAACTCCAATCCATAAATACTCGTTGCTGCAAAATATTAGGGTTGGTCGATGAAAGTTGACATCGAACAGATCTTATTGGTTTGCTTGAAAATAAAATCGAATACACTGATTGGATAAAGTGACAAGTTTTTCTCCAACCAACCAGTTTACGACTTTTCTTTTGTTTTTCTTTTTTTTTTTTTAGCAAAAAGTCCAAATAAATCAATTTAGTCTAATTATGAATTTGTGGCTGGCCCATATATGACATAGCAATCTTTTAAAATTAATTTTAATTGTTGAAATTTTATTTACAAAAAATTGCTTTTAATAAATAGTAATATATTTTCTAGTAATATATTTAGATACAAGAATGTGATAATTGAACACAACTTGATACATGAATACTATACTAACGTGACAAGTACTGTATCGATATTCATATTTTACTTGAATTATAAATTGCATTTTTCTTCAATTTAACACATTTATCATTATTGCCACGAGAAACTTAAATACAATTTTTCTCCGATTATGTCCAACAGTTGCCTAATATAGTTTCCGCAAAATTGTTAATGAAAATATTGTAAATTATTTTAGGGTGAAATACTATTTTGCACCTTTATCTTTCGTTTATTTTAATTTTTAAACTTTCAAAATTTTAATTTTTGTGTTTTAATTTTGAATTTTATTCAATTTTAGTCCTTTTAAACTTTTAAAAATTAATTTCAAAAAAAAAAAAAACTTAAACTTGATTCATATATTAAGTTTGAAGTTAATACTAATCGAAATTGATTCAATAATGTTAATAATTTTAATATAATCAACAGTAAAATATCAAGACATTTTCTTAATTTACAAAGACAAACAATAATTTTATGAAATGAAAAAAATATATAAATATTTGAATGACCAATTTTTTATTTTTTTTAATTAAGTTCAGAGACCGAAGTTAAACAAACTTCAAAAATTGTGTATTAAAGTTAAACTTTTGAAAGTTTATGTACTAAAATGAAACAAAACTTAAAGTCAACATCTGAAATTAGACTTTTCAAAGTTGAATAATCAAAATAAAACAATGGAAAAAGTTTGTGTACCAAAATAGTAATTTACCCATCATATAATATCAATTTAAACCGGCTAAGAACAATTGAAACATGAAATTCAAACCAAATGTAAAAAATATAACAAATTCTAAGTTATGTCACGTCATATATATATATATATATATATATATATTTTTTTTTTTTTTTTTTTTTTTTTTTTTTTTTTTTTTGGATGTGAAATGGTATACTAATAATTTTGTAATTTTGACTGATTATAAATAAACGGTTATTTTAAGTAATTATATATTTGAATTTTAGTATTGAGAGGTTGCAATTAGTAGTTCGTTTAGATGATGATTTTTGTATAATAATTTTGGACAATAACTCTTTTTTATATAATTTGAAATAACTGATTATTGAGAGGGATTAAAAATTTGTGGTATAAATAATTAAAAATAAGTGATTAAAAATTAATTCTTATAAATAAATTGTTGGAAATGAAAGATTATTTTGATTGATTAACGATTGTTTGAGCATAAATTACAAATCTCATTAGTAATAGCTGGTTAATTTGGTCTGCCTGGTCAATCTGGGTCATATCAATTCGGCCCAAACCCAAATAATTAGGCCTGAAAACAAATAAACCTACATGTCCACTACCAAAGCAAAGCTTATATCCATGATACGAGCCTAAACCAAATCTCGAACTAACAATACATCATGAATTTTTTTTTTTTTTTTAAATCTATATTTTGAATAAATATAGAATTTAATCTGGCGAAAGAAATAAAATTTAGTTTACATTATTTAATAAAATCTAAAAAATAGTCAATATTATTCGTGAATCATATGCGAATTAATTACGTAAATGTGATGTATGAATTATGTTTTTTTTGTCTAATTAATTGCTTATCTCAGACTCTCATCATTTTAGAACGGTTGACTACTTTTTAGATTTTATAGAATCTTATAGACTAAATTCTAAAAAGCAGATAGTGTAAACATCCATCCCAAAATCAATTGATTAGGAGAGGATTAGCTCACACTATCTTATATATATGTTGAAGAACTTCGACCTTACTAATGTGACACATTTTTCACAAAGTGGGTATCTCAAACAATAATAGTACTTTTACACAAAGGGCAGAGCTGTTATTTTCTACATACATACATAATAATAATTTAGAACATAATTTATTTGTTGTGAATTTGCTCTAGGCCGCAAATTCGTTGTTGTCAATTTTATTTATTTTTTTGTACACAAAATTTGTTGGGATGCCAACAAAGTATCTCACATTGGTTAAAAGAGGAGAAGATCATGCATACATAAGTGATGGTAAACATCTCGATAAAGACATGTGGATGTATGCCCAAAGTGAGGTACATGTAGGGTTGTCAAATCTACACTTTAGTACCTATGATTCGGAGAAATTTACCATTTAATTATTATGGTTTGACAAATCAGAATTTAGTCCCTATTTAATAAAATCTAAAAAATTGTTTGTGGCTCATAACTTTTTTGTGAATAAAATAAATAGAAGTTAATTATTTTCGTGTTTCATGATAAATTTGAGAGATAAGTAATTGATTGAACAAAGAAACACATCATTCATACGTATTTAATTTGCTTACAATTTACAAGCAATATGAAATATATATTGTATCTAATGGACTAAATTTTAACTTTCTTTAACCTATATGACCAATTTTATAATTTACCCTTAAAAAAACTATTTTAATAACCTTTAAAATATTTTTAGATTATAAAGTTTTGGTAGATATAATCATTTTTTTAAAAAATAATATAAATGATCATTTACAATAATTTGAGATAAAGAATATAAAAATTTTAATAAAATTATATAAAAGGAATGTGAGTTAATTTATTAATATATTAAAATATGTTATATATTTTTGTCCAAAAAAAACATACATACATACACATATTCAAATATTAAAATATTGCATGCTTTTTTTAATTATAATTTATTTTGGAATAAATATTAAAAAATTTCATTTATTAAAAAATTATTTTAATAATCTTTAAAATATCTTAGATTACAAATATTTTATTGATATAATTTTGGGATTTTTACATGCATACCAAAATTTTGAAAATATTTTCTACCTAACAAAAAAATGAATCATTTTTGTAAGATAAACCGATGTTTTCGTTTCAATCAATTCAACTGATAACTTCAATTAGTCTTTAATCGGTAATTTAACTTTACCTAATAGCGTTCAATCAATAGTTCAGCTAATAACTTTCAATCAGTAATTCAAAATATAGATTCAATCAATTCACTAATAGATTCAATCAATTCAATCAGCCTGTTGAAAAAATGAGTAAAATTGAAATTTTAGAAAAACGAATAAAAATATATTATCTATGAATTATTAAAAAAAAATGTTATAATTAAAATAGGTGAATAAAATATTGTGGGGTAATCTTTTTAATCTTTTTTTAAGAATTTATATATATAAATCATTAACAATAATTTGAGGCAACAAAAACATACATCCACATATTTTGAGGGACGTTAGTTTTGTGATAATTTAGTTCAACATTCAATTACGAGTTTAATTCTTAAAATTGATATTTGGTTATTGATTATGTAGGGGTTGTGGTCATCTACTGATATGTATTTTTTTTTTTTTTTAAATGTGATCGGGGTAAATGATGAAGTAAATAAAGATCTATTTATTCTAAAAAAAAACAAAAATCAATTTTATTTCAGTAGATAATTCAGAGCAATTTCTTCACAATTTTAAAGGATAATTCAGTGGAGCAAAAGCCAACGCTATGCTGCGGAGAAGAAAATAAGAGGCGGTACGGTGTTGAAGAACTCTTGTGGCGGCGATTCAATTTTGGTGGAATCAGCCACCAGCAGATTCAGTCAGACCCGACCCGACCCGGACAGAAAGATCATGGCGTCGATTTCCCTGTTGAGCTCTAAAACCCTAGTCTTACCGTCGGCGCCCTACCTACCAATTTCTTCATCATCTTCAAGCCAAAGCTGCTGTTCAAGTATCTGCAGATGCTCTTTCCCAAACAGGACAGTTTCGACTTCTAATTTGATAATTGGTAGAAGGAGAACGGGGATGCAGGTGGTTCGAATGGCCCCGGAGGAAGAGAAGCTTACTCGTCGCAATCCTCTCGATTTCCCAATTGTAACGTTTTTGCTCTTGCCCTCGTTTATCTTCCTTGCGCGTTTGATGTGTTTTCGGTTTGTTTTTCATGGGATTATGCTATCCTTTTCTATGTAGCTTAGCTAGTGTATTGTTTGGTAAGGTAGGAGGGTGGATAATTGGAGCATTTCTTAGGATTTGATAGATTTATTGAAGAATTTTATTTTTTAAGGTTGTTTAGAAGGCGTAATCATGAGTTATCTTGCCCTGTTGTTCCTGCGAATCGTATCTCCCGCGTTTTTGGGTTTATTTGTACCTTCGGAAACTCGTTGGATTTTCAGTGTGTCAACCGTAGTTTGATATTTTAATTTTATGCTTGTAGGAATTTCTTGGGGAAGTTTTGGTTGGGGATAACTATGGTGATTGGGTTGTTATTTTGATTTTAAGATATTTCATGTTTTATTCTTGATCAAGTTCATGGTTTATGATATGCAAGTTTTAACTAAGGAAGAGATGCATGTTTTGTTTTGAATTAATTATTTTTAACTATTTCCATGATGATTTGATTTAAGACATGCATGAGTAAAGGTTTGGTTTAAGGCTCATTTTGAGTCAGCCTTTACAATCTCTCTGATTGTTTTGCTCACTTGTACATTTTATATGGTAAGTATTCATCTTAGAGCTATCAGTTTGTGTTTGTGGATTATAGTGGCTGTCTTGACATTCACTCAAGGCACAATATCTGTTTTTTCAACTCGTTTTCTATTTTGCTGAGTGCTGCCGGTTTTCTACTTCTGATGCTTTTGTAAATAAACTGATATCATCGTGTTGTTCATAAATTTGATTCGAAGAACCCGCTAGGGTGCATTTTTGGTGGTCATTTTTCAGTTTCTAATACAAAATTGTTGATGTTCTTAGCTGACAAACTAAGTTAAAATTTATTATGGTTTATGAAGTGCATGAGTAGATTTTAGCTGCTGTGTTTGGGGGTTGAATGCATCTTTGATTATTTGGTTGCAGGAGTGGGAGAGGCCTAAGCCTAGTCGTAGACCAGACATCTTTCCTCAATTTAGCCCCATGAAAACACCGCTGCCACTACCATTGCCATGTGATCCCCCCGAGGAAGACGAGGAAGAGGAGGAAGAGAAGAAAGAGGAAGAAGAGGAAAATCCCGACAAGGAAACCCCAGATGAGCCTGAGAAGAAGTAGATGTAGTGCAGTCTTTTGATGAGTTCCTTCTTGACTTCCTTCCCCGTTTCCATTTTCACTTTGTTTTTTGACAGGCTGAAACTATTAGAAATCCCATGGGGATTATGAGCTAAGTTCGTCGACCTTGTACTAAACATGTTGGGTGCGACTACTGATATTGCAATTCTATATTAAATCAAAAATCTTTTTAGGATTTTCTGTTCTCTTGAGTTTCAATCCCTCACTTTAGGCTTTGTGTTAACTAATAACTATAATGAATGTTATGCCTTGTCTCGGATCGATTGTCCGAACGCTAGTATAGTACAACTCCATATTTGAGTATTGCTTTGAGCAGATCACTAGAAGCTGCAGCAAGATATCATGAGGACGTTTCACAATATAATAAGCCAAATCCAGAATAATTGGTTGCAATCGGTCCTTTTTTCCATTGAATGCAACCCCTTGTTGTTTTCCATGAATGAGACTGGATGCAATTATTAATCATCAGAGAAAAAGCCTTTCCTCTTCTTTAAGGCCCATCAGTATTAGCTTCTGCTAAACGACAGGTGATTGTGTGATATCAGAATTAGTATGAATCTGTATTGTGTACGTTTATAGAATCAGGTATTCTAATTTACTCTTCTTGCACTCTGAATCATTTTTTAAACAATTGGAGTTGGATTTATGTGGCCTTTGACTTTGTAGCTGACATCTTTCTATATAGACTTCTATTATATTGTGGTTCTCACTTAGGAGAATACACAATAGAAGGTAGTACTTGAAAATTTCCTAACTTTAAAATTTCTTTGGTTGCGAACTAACTTCTTGTGGATAGTAGTCAAACTTGCATTCCTGGCCCGGAATATTGAAAGTGTGCAGGTCCCAATTTCAGCAGTTGATGATTTGCAGCTTCTATCATCCATTTACAGAGAATCTGCTTTGGCCTCCTCTCTTATTCAACTCATGGTATGTACTTTCAACTTCAACTTGCCACCCTTTTCATCGTTCTTGATTCTTCGATTTCTTTCCTTTGCTTGATTACAACAGAGCTTAGGCATCTGATTTTCAAAACTGGGGTTAGTTTTTTATTGAACCAGGAACCATCTCTGTTTCCTTTTTGTTGGCAGAATCTTACTCCATTTCTGTTCAGGTCACTGGCAAGGTTGCTATTATCTCTAATTGTTCAGCCTGCAGCCTCTGTCTCAACGTTGCTGTTTTACAGTGACATTCTTCCTCAGCATATGATTTCGGAGAGATTGGTTCGCCATGAGTTGCTTGACCAAGAAAACTACCTTTTCCGTTTTATCATCAACTTTTTGAAGTGCTTTTGGTGAAGAAAGGAGATGAAAAGGGCACATCTTTTTCAGAGACCCGTATCTTGAAATTTCTCCACTGGAGTTTATCCGGCGTTCCTGTTGCCATTGAAGCACTGTTTTGAAGGTTATTTTTCAGAAACTACTTTGATTGCGACTGAAAATCATAATAAAATGATAGTATGCTTAATTGTTGCTTTCTCTATTGTCATTAGTTAAATGTCCTCTTGTTCGTATCTTTTTTCTCAGTGCTGTGTGTCCACTCCCCCCACTTGCCCTTTTCAATTGCACGTCTAATCGACTAAATTCCCTGATGAATTGATCTTAATAATGATTACACTTTTTGAATCCAACCTTTGATGATGTTTATGCCCTTTATAAAGGAAATGAATATTGAGAAAAAGATTATACGTCAATCGAAGGCATGAACTTAGAGAGGTCTAGTCTGATGGTGAAGAGAGTTTCAAAAAAAAAGAAAAAAAAGAATTAAGAGGTTAAACGTTTTTATGTATCAGGATTTGGAATTCGAATTTACTGTTTTTATAGACGTTGTCAAGTCTTTTTAGTAGCCTTCTTACAATAATATCACTAAAAAAATGTGCAACTAGCTGAAATATATAATAACTATTGATCTTTTAAAATCTTTTTTCATATCATTGTGATAGTTTCAACCCATTGGTTATCCTCTTAAATTAATTTGGATGTTGTGATTCAATCTATAATAATTATGTACTTTAAAATCCATTTAATACACTTTAAATAATGTCATAATGATTGTCTTACGATATATACATACATATATATATTAAAAAGAAGTATTAAAGTTAAATTATCATAAATGTATTAAAAACTATATTTTACGTAAACATATATTCGGATGGAGAATGAAGTGATGTTGACTGAATTAGTATGACTGTAAAACTAATTCTAGAATCCAACAGAAGTCTTAACCGTAAAATGTGGTCACTGACATTAACATTAATTTCTCTTTAGCAAAAATCAAATAATTTATACGACAAATTAAGCGGTTGGTCAGTTGTTCATGCTGATAATTTCATTAACAAAAAAAAGAAAAAAAAAATGTTTATGGTGACGGGAACACGCATACTCCACCCATTTTGTCATCCACTCTTTGTTTAATTTCAGAGAACTCATTCATTACCCAATTTAATATTCAAATTTCTTTCACTATTTTATGAACATTGCATCATAGACTTGTGAATAAAGCCATTTCTCTAATTTTAACAATTATTCTATTTGTTCGTTTAAATAAATAATATGTTGTAAGTTCATGTACATCAATTTCTTTTCTAAATTTTGTTCAATAGTTGGAACTCTTTAACTTTTGAAAACAATAGGAAAGAAATGATTTTTTGGGAGGATTAAACACGTGAAGAAATACGATAAGAGAATAATTAACGAGGAATAATGTCGTGTTTTGAATGAATGAAATGTTTACGTGGAGAATTCTTAAGTGTGTTTAGATACCTTGTAGAGAATGATTTACAAAAAGAATATTACATTAAAATGTATTGAAAACAAAATATTGATAAAGAAAAGTTAAGAATATTAATTGTGATGAAATAAATGTTTGATTATCGTAAAAATGAGAAATGGTTATGTGAGCAATAAATAATGAATGATTATGAAAAATAAATAGTGATTATAAAGTGAATAAATAGTAATTTATAGGTCGTTCTAGCTTAAACTTGTAAATAGGAGTGATTTAAACATAGATTTAGTGAAAATTAAACTAAAGATAAACATTGTAGTTTACTTTTGATATACTTGCTGTTAAAAATAAATTCTCTTCCAAAAATCACATATTTCTTCCACATATATATGGTCACCCTTTTCTGGCCATTCTCTTCCACACATGATGACTTCTCTTCAATTATAGAGTGGGTTGATACAAAAACTTTGCCACCAGAAAATTGAAGTGTTAAGTTGTGCTATTTCAAAACTTTTCCCACTAGAGATAATTAATTAGAACTTTGAAACTCAATCCATCTACATTAGCAAAGATCATATATATATATATATATATTTGAAATAAACATCAATCATTTAGTTACCAATAATCATACAACTAGAAATAGGGGTACACGAACTACTAGTTTTGAGCGATCTGCTTGAGGTCATCTCTTATGGCCAAACCTTTTAAACTTGATAAATAAGTTCCTTAAACGTGATTTCCAACTAGTTATATCCCAACTTTTTGGTTACTTGGATAGTAAGTGGCATCGAAATTTATCTTCCATCATCTTTTGGAAACCTTCCATCTCTTTTATAATGATAACCCCTAAAGACCCTACAAAAGATACAATACAAGTATTATTAATGACTTTATAAACCAAATTATGGAGATTAAGGAATTTCACTCTAAATAACAATCAAAATCTTGTATTAGATATCAACAAAGACTATATCTAAATAACAATCAAATATTTAATACGACCTGCTATTGTATCTCATATGTCATACTTTTACATAAAATGTCATATTATCGACTTTATTTCAATATATTTTCATCGTTATAAGTCGCTATTTTTATATCAAACAATTATACCTATTTCTCAAGAAATGTATCGTCTATCGTAATGACCTCAAATTTTGTTACCAATACACTTTCGTTATAGGAAAATATTAAATTAGAAGCAAAATTATTCTAATTTATTATTTTAGGTGAATGCGCCAAAAATATGAAATTATTCTTTTTAATCAAAATTACACCCAAACACCCGGCGGTTCAGCTCATCCCGTTGTACCAAAACGCAGCCGTTTTTAGAAGCCATTTGTCAGCATCAACAAGATGAGAAAGTCATCCCATCCAACGGCCATAAATCTCTATTCTCTCTTCATCTTGACCCGCCGATTCTTACAGCAGATCCAGGACGACTATTTTTTTTCTTATTTAATTTTTTTTTTCTGACGATAGCTTCGTCGTCTTCCCCCAGCTTCTGTAATTTCCATTTTACTCTACCCCATCTTTTTCTCTCTCTCTCTCTCTCTTATTTTTTATTCTTTCTTTATCTTCGAGTTTTGTTGATGATTCGTCTGGTATTTGGGTGCTGAGATCCATTTGGTTGAAAGAGTGGAAGGAAGTTCCAGATCGGAAGATGTTGAATGGCATTCTCGGCTGGGGATTTACATTGAAATGGTAATTAATCCGATCTGGTTTTCTTATCTTCAATATGGTATTACATTTTAGATTCTGAAGCTTGAATTTGGGGTGTTTTTGTTTTTAAAAATAAAATTTATTTATGTATTTTTAAAATTTTTAATATTTGTAGTGAATCCCTGATTAAATTGTCTAATATACGGATCGATGTGATACGGAGAAAGAGGTAAGCGGCTCTGAAATTTCTGAAGAAGGATATTGATGATCTGCTTGCAAATAAGCTTGACATTAATGCTTATGGAAGGGTAATTATTATTTTTCTTTTTCGTGCGTTGAACTGAGAAACGTTTTATGTTTGTATGCGTTTTAATTGCCTCTCATTGTGCTACTATCTACGTTTTAAACTTGGCATTAATACTGTGGAAGTGGATATCCCCTTTTCTGAGATATGAATAATGATAATATAAAAGAATTGGAAGATTTGGAATACAAATTGATTGAATTTTCAGTGCATCATATCCATTTATGTTATTCTTTTCAGTTTTCAGCGCTGGCTCCTGGATTTGCACTTAGATTTTCTGGTCCTGGAACATTAGTATGAAATAGCTCATTCTTTCATGTAGTGTTTAGTTTTCAGCTGGATCTTTTTCTATGATCTGATAATACTAATTTAGGTGTTTGACATGCATGATGAACACGAGCTATGAATTGATAGTAGGTTGATTTTGATTGATTTTTGGGGTTGGATTAAGTTTGCTGGATATCGTATTAGCTTGGAGGCTACCTTTATATTAATCAAGAACACTTATATAACTTCATGTTGCCTTGTCATTATTGCTTACATTGTTTCTGATTAAGAGCGGTTGTATCATTATACAAATTTGGTTTCTGATTTTATATTGGATAATTTATCTTTGTCAGATCTTCTATGTTCATTATTTTTAAAGAGAATGCCCTGAGAAATGTTGCGAGGCTATTGCATCTCAAATGTCTGCCGCTGCTAGATTTTTGGATTTGCCAGAACTGCTTGATCCAAGGCAAGTTTATCAGGAGAGATTTGGGACTTATTTGGATCATCTGGATAACCGAAAGGTTATACCTAATCAACGGCTAGGTTTTCTGAATCCTTCTTAATGGAAAGACTAATCACTGATTCTATTTCTATAATTTACTGAAAATTTAGCCTCCAGGCCTTTCAATAAAGTGTGATTCTGTGGCTTTTGAGCAAAGAATGTCCATTCCCTCAGCCAATGCTCAGGTGCTTATCTAATTTCCATATTTTGCTACTTACCAACATGCAAAACTCTAATTTTGTAATGACTTCAGTTTAGCGATGTCTTTGGTCCTCAGCAGTTTAACTGTCATAGCTTTAATTCTCTAGTTGTATTGGGACTTAGTTAGACCTTCTCTATATTTGATCTTTCCGTCTCCAAGTTTTGCAGGGCTTGCCTAAAGAATTTGGGTCTTACAATGCTGCAGTAGAAAAGAGTCCTGCTTGTGCCAACTGCCAAGGATTTTGATCCAAGAGTGACTCGCAAATGGCAGACGCAGATTCGTCCATCCCCCTGATAACATCATTTCAGGGGGGGGAAACTCAAGTAGCTTAGGCAACAATTACTCGGCTATGGACACGAGAAGAGAGTACATGACAAAGAAGAGGAAAACTTGAAATTTTATGACCGTAGAATTCATTATGGAGAGAAGAAAAATTCCCCAGTTAGTAAGCTTGAAGCTAGAAATGGGACAGTGGGTTTTAGTCCGAACTGGAAGGATGGGCAGTTCCTCTTCAAGTGAAGTATTAGAAGATGCAGATGATGGACCATTAGTTCATACTTTTACAGGTAACCTTGGATATGCATAATTACCAGGGAGAACAGAGGATAAACATCATAATTTCAATCCCAGCTACAACAGTACCTTCACTCCTCCATATGTAAAAGCCTGTCTCTAGAATCATAAGGATAGTAGCCATTTTGAGTTGCCATGTACAGCCACTGATGACAACGATTGTTTTTTTTTAAAAAGGTGTTATTCAATCAGAACTACGCCACTCTGACCATGAGACGCAGGTTACTAGTTCAAGATCTGTTAGGGCAAATAGTGGTGGTGTGATGGATCATGTCTTTGGTTCTAGAATACCTCTTGATGTGCTGCCAAAACCAAGATCGATTAGAAGAAGGCACCATAAGCCATGGTCCAGTCATTCAGTTGATGACAATGCTGACGGCGTTCGAACAGTTAGAAAGAAGTCAAGAAGTAAAAGGGATAATAAGTGAGGATTGTAGCTTTTGGTTGATGAAAAGGAGAATGAAAAGGATGAAGCAAAAATGATAATGGACGAACTTTTTATACATTACAGTACGAAACCCTCAACATTTGAATCAGGAAAGGTAAGAAGGAAGCCTAAAAATCATTTTGCTCTTGAAAATGGTACTAATCCCGTCAAGTCTTCTTTAAATATAATAAGCAGATATGGTCACCAAATGGTGTCGCAGTGATTGAAGGCTTGGCTTTGAAAGTGTGATGTTCTCAAGGTTCTAAGTTCGAGAGCCACCGTGACATTAATTTGTAGACACCTCTCATATCTCAATTCTTTCGATGTTTCTGGTTCCTGGCCTAGGAACGTATGTGGTTATCCCAGGTATAGTGGAGCGAAGCTTAGGTTTCTCAATTACAAAAAAAAAGAAAAGAAAAAGAAGCAGATATGGGGCTTATAAGCAGGCAGACAGTTCCTCCACCAGCGCGATCGATTTCCCTACCTCGTGTACATCGTATGGGTTAATTAGAAGCAAGAAAAGTATTTACTGGGGCTGCTTCCTTTCAACCTGGCCAGTTAAGTGAAGCTAAACATGTTATCCTAAGTTGCCCAGCTAGGATGATTTGACTGCCCAATTTGCAGCCTTGAGAGGAAGGTTAGGTAAACAAGTTTCACTACCCTTTACATATATTGTGATCACCCGTGAACTGGTGATGCGCTCATAAACAATTGTTCCAAGTGTGTCTCTCTTTCGGTAGCCTCTCACACGAAGATTTACGCATTTCTCATTATGTATAGCCCTTGCCTGTATGTGGGGGCTGCATCTCATAGATCCCCATCCAATAGTCAACATTGGTTTTTGAAGAATTATATGGTTAACCAGTAGTAGCAATTGTAGGACTTCTAAGTTTCAAATGAGATACAATTATTGATAGCCCAATGTAAGATTCTCGACCTTTTTCCTGACCCCATTCCCAAGTTGAGGTTCCTAGTGTTGTCATTCATACTTTTTAGGTTTACATGTTTATAACCCATCATTCATTCACAAGGAACAACGTTTCTTTTTCTTTTAAAAAATGCATCTTGTTCCCGAATTTTTCACTCCCATATACATTTCCATCTCTCTTCTTTCATGTCTTAACATTATGGGACCAAGGCCAAACTTTGGTCTTATTTTAAAGATATAGCATCATTGAGACATTGACATTTGACCATTTCTAAGGCTAAGGTTTTTCCATGGTGGAAAACTGTGCTTGTTAAAAGACCTTTTTGACCTCGAATGTCTGAAAGTGTGGATCCTCCATCTCAGATACGGAACATAAAAGCCTTCCCATTCGTCAGTTCTCTCCTCATTAGATTCCCTCTGACAAATAAATAGTTAGCAAATTTTAATGACTAGTTCCCGCCAAAAAAACCCCCTCTTTCTTCTTCCTTTAACACATCCTCATATTTACCGCCTTCCCTTCAAGTTTCAACCACTTCATAGAGATTCAGAGAGAAAGAGAGAGCTTCACAGAGAAAAATGCAGGGAACTTCCAAGGTGATATTGGGAGCTACGCTGATAATGGTGGTTTGCCTTGCCATTGTGTTGGGACTTATTCTTGTGCTGCTTGCCGAGCTCTACTGCTCTCTATTACTCCGCCGCCGTAGGCTTCGAGTTGCACTGCCTACCGCCACCTCCAACTCCTCTACCAACCCTGCCATAGCCACCGCAAACACTTCCCAGTCTCTGCCTTCAGCTCCTACCTGGGACAACAACCGACCAGCCATTTCTCTCAGCAGCTTGTATGCTCATGGGGTTCTTAGTGCTCCAAGAAACTTTCTTTTCCCCTCTGTCCCCTGTGTTAAAGACACCAATGTAGATGTTCTTGAAGCAAAGAACCAAAGCCCTCAACTTCATCGAGTTATCGACTTTGACACTCACGAATCATCCCTTAGCCCTCATCAAATCGGCCTGATTTCTACTCCATCCCGTCCGCTATCACCCTTTATCTCAGCATCACCTGATATTTCCGTTTCTAAATTAACCTCTGCCATTGCTTGTAATGACAGTTCTTCCAATGGGAGTGAACATTTTATGTACATTTCAAACCCCATTTATGACAATAATGCAATCCGGCCAAGCAGTGGAGACACTCCATTTGAAACACCAGATTCCTCTCCCTCAAGATTGGAACCGTGTGGTTCTTCTGAAGAAGATGAGATCGTAGTCTCTCCGTCAAGCACTATCCGTTCTCTTCCGAATACACCGCCCCTAACGCCGATGAAGAAGCTCCCCGCAGAGGCTTGTTCCGTTACATTGAGTGATGCCAGGTCTTTAGGGAATTCAGGGAGTGACTCTAACACTAACAATTGTCTGTCATCTTCCTCCTCTGGTTCTCCCTGTACTTCACCTTCATGGTGATGTAAGTTAATAGCAGGTTTAGAGTTAATAGCAGGTTTTTTTTTCTTTACAGCTTTGTTGTCATCTTAGAGGAAGAAAGTAGTGAGTTTCTCAAAGCACTGGTCTGAACATTGCACGCCTCTGTAACCAGTCCACTAAGTTATCTAGATTCTTGCGAAGTTTTGTTCTTCTCCATTTGTTTGTGTTGTTAATGGAAAGTTGTTGAATTTCTGGGCGGCAAAGAAGCAAAGGTGTAGCTTAATATATTCCAAGAAATCCCTTTTATTTATCGTCGCATTGAATCATTGAATGAAAAAAAAAAAAGAAGAAAAGAAAATGGGAGAAATAGAGACAAAATTTTGATATTGATTTTTCACCTGAAGTTGTGTTTCTTCTTGTTAGATGACTCACGTGATTTCGAAGAAGAGAATCCAAGAAACAAACTAAAGAAAAAAAAAAGAGAGACGAGTCTCTGTTTTTGAGGGACCTCGAATGCAGGTTTCAATGCTTAGAAAATGAAAAACAAACAAACAAAAAAGAAAAAGGGAACTGTTTTTCTTGAGCTCTGTAGGTGGTGCACTGCAAAGAGTGGATTCGGCCATTTCGAAAAGGACGACTTCTGCTAGGTTGCAGAGAATAGACCACAACCTTCAATTTCTGCACCCACCATATTTCTAATCCGACAAAATTCAATTTTTTTTATTTGACAATTTACAAGTATTAAAACATTCTATAACCATTTCGGCTTATTTCAGCTACAACTATGTTTCATTTACTGTGTGTTATTAAAACATAGATTAATATTTTAACTTCTTTGTTTAACACTTTTTGGAAAATTTGCGCAAACCACTTTTAAACTATGTTATTTGTATTTTTTTCATGCTTAAATTTTTAATTTGATTAATTATCTCTCCTTAAAATTGATAAATGTTGCAATTAATCTCTTATATCTAATTTAAGTAACATATGAAAGTATAGAATTGTCATTTTAAAAGAAAGTATCTCTACCTCATTTACCTTTGTCTTCTTCTTTATTTTGATAATCTAAACGGCATCCTTCGTGCTCTCTCGTGCTCCATTAGCTCACACTTTTCATCTTCTTATCGAAATTGTTGTATGTGATGCGTATACTTAGATGAACTGAATTGTTTGCTTTGCCATAGATGAACTAGCTTTTTTATTTTGATTTTGATTTTTTTTTTTTTTTCGTCTTTAATTTCTGTTAATTTAAAGTTAATTGGACGGTTGAATGTGACCAAATTTTGTTTTATTTTCGTTCTAATATCAATTTTTAGGCTTTTTTCACAAACATTGAAAAATAAGATCGTGTTGATGGTAAGCATCTCTGGTTTGTTCTTGTATATATATATATTGGCATATAATTGAAACTAATTATGAAAATAAGATGAGAATAAGAAATGGAAGATGAGGGAGAAGACAGAGATAAAGGTGGTACAGACTTTTTTTTTTTTTTTTTTTCTTTAATGATTACTTTAACCTTTCGTATCTTACTTATAAGAGGTTAATTGCAACACTTATTAAACTTGAGGGAAGCTAATTGAGTTTATGAGCGGTTTGTGCAATTTTCTCGTATCTTTACGAATATCATTAAAAAAAAATCAGGTTTTTTTTTTTAAATAAGTCATATTTAAAAAATAATTACACTTCTAGCAAAAATAAATATAGCCAAAAGTAATTTATATTTTAATTTAGAAATTTGTTTTATACTAAAAGACAATACAATATTAAAAATACAAATGACGACTCACCTGCAACTCAAGTTTTATTGATCAATACTACGTTCACACAATATTTCGACAGAAAAGATAAATGCGAGACATGTGTAATGAAAAATAGGGCTTTGCAGCAGAATTGTCTGTTGGTGTTCAATCAGTTGATCTTTAAAGGTCAGTTCGATGCTTGTTCTTCGTGTTTGAGCTTTTGTATTTGTGAATTCTCTATGTAGTTTCAAACTTCTGGACTTGAATGAAAGTCTCTAGATTTCCATGCATTCTGGCCTTGGGCTTGATGGACTTTTGGACCTCGGCTTTAGACTTTGCCCATTGGACTTGTCTGCATAAACATGGGTCATCCATATGAACTTGAGCCACCAATTAATTAAACTTGGGTCTTATTTAATTTTAACTCAATTTCAAAATAAAACAACTTTTTGATCCAATTTAATTTTGAGAAATATTGTCTCAAAATTAAATTTAATTTTGCCATTAAGTTTGAGATAATGACGTGACAATTTATGATTGACCGAACTTTCTCAAACAAGTACATTTGAGAGACGTCATATTTATTTAAAAACAAACCCTAAAATACGTAGTTAATATTATTTACAAAAATACTCTCTAATTGTGTTTGGTAATACAGTTTTATTAGTGCAGTCATTAATACACAATTATTTACAATAATTATATTTGATTATTCAAAATATATATGTGAAAATACATTATTTAATATGATTAAACCATACGTACTAATACGGTATTATAATTATAGTATTATTAGAAATACAATATTTATTTTAATTTTTTGTAATGACGAAAATTATGGTTTTTATTAAGGTTTTAATAATACGGTATTATAATTTCAACACTCTAAAACAAAATAATCGCTAAATCTTCTATCCAAAATCTCTTGTACGACAAGTCTGTCTCAAGATAACCGACCGATTAATCTTTAAATCAACGAGGTTCCAAAACTTCATTACTGATTTTCATCAGATATCTACAAAATCAAGCGGCGGAATTTGATTTACTGATCTTTCGAATGCAATTGAACAAGTGTGAATCAACTTCTCCCTATTTCAATTAGAAGAAAATATGTTCACGTGATGTGTTCAATGTCAAAATTTCTTCATCATAATCGAATGACGATTGATGAATTTATTTTAATCTTGCCCAAGATATAAGTTGCTGGAACCAAATTTGAGGCTCAGCCAAACAATTAATTCCCTACAAATTTCTATTGCATACTCATAATTGGAGACATTTTTATATAATCATAATTTATATATTAATAAATACAAATCAATTAATGTTAATGTATGATTTTATTTATGTAGTTTTAAATCTCACAATTTTTATCATGTAATATCATTTATATTAATTAAATAAGTTCTTTTTCGTCGAAAAAGTTAGTTATACATTGGTTTCATGACATGAGTTTGATTTTAAAAATCCAAATTATCATCTAAATGAGTTAATATTAATTGCAAATCATCTATCAATTAACTACAATCAAACGATTTATTTATTAAAATTCAAATTTCTTATCGCACAAAATAATTATTTCTTTCAAAATAATTTTCTTATAATATCATATCTAAACACCAAATTGATTTAATTATTAATTTGAGATATCTCCAAAATTGGAAGCCTGTGTTGAAGACTCGTACTCATTTACTTCACTTCGACTCTAATTTATATAATAAATTCAATGTATTTGAATATAGTTAAATGTAAATAAAATTATAATCTAATTAATTTCCCACACAATTTAGATTAAGTTGACCATGTTATTGGAAAGTGGGCAGGGCCCACTTTATCCTTGCAATAATTTATCCTTGCAATAGTTATATTAATATTTTATTTATTATTTTATTCGAGAAGGCTATACTTAGGTGTTGGGACCACATTCACATATATTATAAATTCTACCCTAATCAATATTTTCTTTTATATATATATATATATATAGCATTATTATCATCATGGACATTTCGAGATTATCCGTATTTCAGATTTTTGTTTTTTTTTTCTTTTTAAAATTTAATATTCATTTTTTTTATTTGTTGAAATATTTATTTAAATACATATTTTCTTTAATAATTAACTATTTGTCCCCGAGGGGTGGCGCAGTTGGTTCAACGCTTGGGCTTTGGAGGTATGCTCCCTCCCGATCACATTATCTCGAGTTTGAAAAGATAAACAAAATTAAACGGTTTAAAATATTTATGATAGTTTAATCTATGGTGATCAATTACCTAGCAATTTATTTTCTTTTCTTACAATATACTTCTTTTTATATATTTTTCAGTTTTTTTTTTCGGATAAAATTATTCAATTTTAAAACATGTAGGCTAATTTGAAATTAGAACTCAAACTTAAAAAAAAACAAAATCCTTAAATATATATTATTTTTAAACAAAATCTTTTTTTCCTACATCGTTTTCAATTGAGATATTTATTAAAAGTTATGTTTTAAAAAGTATTTATTAAAAAAAAAAAAATCAATTTCAATATCGTTGTCTTTTCTTATCTATATGTTTTTAGTTCATGTTATTATGACTTTAAAGTATGCAATAACTTCAACGACAACTTAGTTGAGCTAGTATGACATACGGATAAACTAATCCTCAATTAAAATATTATGAATTAAAAATTTTCAATTTAAAATTATTGTTGAACTAAAAAAATGATATTTGGTTTTTTTTTTTTTTGTCAAAAAAAAGTTTTATCTGTAAAAGTTGATATATCTAAGCTGATCAGTGTTATGATTCAATTGGCAAATTTTATTTTTAGTATTCTTTAAAAAATGTAATTTTCTTTTTACTATTTTTGAATAAAAAATACGCATAATTAATGGTTCTTATGGTGGGATGTTTGGATTGAGACTGTATAAGTATTTAGAACTATTTAAAATGTAGTTTTATTTTGATTATTTAGAAGTAATGATTGCAGTAAAAAAAAAAAAAAATCAAGTTTGAAGGTAGTTTTTAAGAGTATATGAAATGAGTATTTAGAATAAAAAATTATTTTGAATATTTATAAGTAATGATTACAGTCAAACCTTGTTTGTACGTAGTTTCCTACCGTATTTAAAATTATTATTTATAATGAAGATTTATTTTGAGTAATTAAAAGTAATGATTGTAGACAAAACCTTGTTTGATGTAATTTGTTTATGAGTATTTAGTAAATACTAATTTGAAATATTCTTCCAAAATCTCATAACAAACATTTCCTGAGTAAGATTAACTAAATGAATGAAGTGTTGCCAAAAAAATTGTAACTCAACGGTATCAATATATATCGTCAATTTCATAGTTCAACCACATCAATGTATATCAACGGTTCCCAATAGTTTACCCACTATCCAAAATGATAGGTAAATAAATTATTATTTTAAACCCAACCAAAAAAAACTCATTATCGTTATTAATTGGATAGGGCGTCTTTATGTCGCATCAAATCAGTTTAGAATATTTTCTTGAAATAAATATCAGTTTTCTCGGAGGAAAAATATCAAACTTTGATACTATTGTCTTTCTTTATTACAAATTTTAAAGTGCGCACTATATTCAACTCATTAAGTTGACGTGAAATTAAAATATTCCTTAACTTTTTTTAAGTTTAAAAAATGCTCTTATAATTAAATTTGAATTATAATTTTTTAAGTTTTTTATTTCAAAAATATCTTCAAACTTTAAAAAGTTCTTAAAATACTTTTAACTATTCAAAATTATTCTCCCCACAACTACTAAAAATTATTCCCCGGGATATATATATATATATTTATTTAATAATACGGCAATTGACCTTTCAAACACATTAAAAAAAAGCGTACTAAAGAATGGTCTTTTTTTTTTTCTTTTTTTTTTTTTCTCTTTTATATTTTTACCTACGTGAAAAATAATAAGAATAAAAATATATTAATATTTGAAATGCAGTAATAATAATTTGATGAATTATACTCCAAACATTTAAAATTTATAGTCTAATTCAACTTTGTTACTCTTCAAAGAAGAGAACCTAAATTGGATAGAATTAAATAGAGATTTATTTATTTATTTAGAATTTAACAATAAGTTAATATTATTTAATTAATTTATTTTATGAGATATATTTCTAACTTAATTATTTAAACAATTTAGCTTTTGATTTTTTTTTACATTTATTGTCAAACTCTACAGATTGACAATTAATAAATTCTCGACGGCTTATAATTGCTTTCAAATTGAGATTTATTGTTTATCAATCATGATCAAGATTAACACAATCATTTAGAGTGCTCCATTTGCAACATTGTTTATTCATTTAAACTCATGAGTTTATTTTTATTAATTGTCAATATAACATTAAACTTAAAATTTTAAATCATTTTTGCAACCAAGAGCTGATAAATATTAGATAGTTTGACTTAAAGATTTAATTACTTTATATACATCAAAAAAAAAAAAAAGTAAATACAAAAAATTAAATGATAAAAAAAAATCAAAATAATAATAATAATAATTTCAACCCATCATACTCACATTTAATTTAATTAAACAATTAACATGAACAGAGAAGTAATTTATAAGTTAAAAATTCAAAGATAAAATTTTGTTTCACAGTTAAATATGTATTGTACTTAAAACAAAATTTTAACACTTTATAAAAAGTTGACAATAAAAATATAATTTTTTAACCACCAAGGAGTGATCTAGTGATCAAAAACAGATTCTCAATAGTCATTGAAATTAAAAAAAAAAAAAAAAAACTTTAAAATTTAGAGGTAAATTTGACAAACACTTAATAATTCAAGAGCAATGGAACAAGAAGCCATTATTGAAGAGTATAGAAAATTGAGAAGAAAATTGTTTATGGCAGAGAGGAAGATAAATTGGTGAAGGCTTCATTGTACCAATTCACCAATTATAATCTGATATTAACTATATATATATATATATATATTGGAAGTGAATTTAACTTAATGTGCTGATTTTTTTTTTTTTTTGAAAATAAAACCTCATAACATTAACCAAAAAAGAGACACCGAGTACAATCATCCTCCACACCAGAGGCCACCAAGGGGGGAGCACCCCCTCCAAAAAAAGGTCCTACCATCCAACAAGAAAGGGAAAAAGCTCCAAACATTCGAGCAAACAAGAGGGTTTTTGGCTAACAAATGAGCCACCCTGTTACAATTCCTA
>JBBMEG010000009.1:8483181-8508150 GCA_037832605.1 Cyclanthera cordifolia | reverse complement strand
AAAATAGAGCAACATGTCGAAGAGTTTTCAGTATATAAAACAGCCACGTAATATATATATATATATATATATATATATATATATATATTTATTTATTTATTTATATTTAAACACCTGTTTGCATTATTTTGACATCTTAATCTTGATCCCGTCCTTGGGGTTCATCAGGTTTGGATTGAGATTTAGAAGTTTATGTCTACTTCATGAAAATTTATTTTGAATATTTAGAAGTAAAAACAAAGTTTATTTTTTAAACATTTTTAAAATAAAAATTTATTTTGAGTATTTAAAATGATGATTTATTGTGAGTATTTGAAAGTAATGATTGCAATAATAAGCTGGTTAGAATGTATAAGTTTTTTTTTTTTTTTTTGAGTGGTTCATTTGACCTCAGCTTCCTCTTCTTTGAGTTCAAACATGTCCTCTGGTATAAAATGGAGCTTCAAAATTTTGAAAACTAAACTTGTTTTAAGATTGTTTCAAACAGTTTAATGGGTTAAAATTCCAAATATATTGTAGATGAGATGTAGTTAAAATTATTTTTTTAGTTGGAGTTCTACATTTCAAATTAAAGGAAAGCTAGCTATAATTGAAAACATTAGCATCTAGAGCATGTTATTAACAAGTATAATTTACCAATACTATCATTAAAATTGACGTTGCAAATTATCACAATATAATTTTTTTTTTCTTTTTTTGTAAACAAACGTGTCTTTAAACAAAATAAAATTTTAAAACTTTATTTCATTTCTACTGTAATTTTACATTAAATTAAATTTTAATACATTTTTATCATTAAAATAAAAAAAAGTGAAAAAAAGTGACCTAGAGCAGTTAGATAATTAAAATTCATTATTAATAAAAAAAATGATTAAAAAATATATATATATATATATATATCTTTTTTGTTGAGTACAGATGTTGGGAGGGAATTATAAAAAACAATAAATATAAAATATTATTATTTTCGAATAAATAAAAGTTAGATATTGATTTTTTCAAATAAGGTAAAGTAATGTCAAAAAGCAATTAAACCAATGAGTCATCAACTTTTTTCGATACAAAAATTATTAAATTGTTAAGTAGTTGTTAGTTGAATTTTATCATTCAATCATTTTTCATATTAATTTTAAATAAATATTTAATTGCGTGAATTATTATTAATAATATTTATCTTCAATTTCCACAATTGCCATTAACCCTTAAATTTTACTTTGGTCAACTTTACTATTTTTTATGAAATTGAAATACATTCGAAAGCGATGCCAAAGCGAGTTTGACTCATGAGTAATAATATGTATTTAAAAAAAAAAAAAAAAAAAAATCAAAGGACAATTTACGAATCTCTTGATAGCCTGTTACTTTAAGAAGTGGGGTCTAAGCCCTTTAATTAAAGGTCTAATTTGTGCTACACATTTAGGAGATTATATTCCTAAATATTTAAACCCCATCAACATCCACAATTTTAATTTCTTTACAACAATATTTTTAAGTATGGATCAATTATATGAGTACAATATATACGTGACTATGTTTGTTATACTCTGTGTTATTAAAAATGTATACATTCATTTCAAAATTAATTGACAAGAGAAGAATAGTTCACCTTATCCTTAACACGTCTCATCAAGATGATGCTTCGTTTAGGTTGACAAATCTTGGATTGAATATTAATTTCATATTAGAAAGTATGAACATCACTCTTAAAATTGGTTGACAATGAAAGAAGTGGTCACTTTATCTTATAAATACTTGGAGGATTTTTTTTTTTTTTTTTTTTGTGAAATAATGAGAATCTCAACTTATATACATTCCCCAACTTTCTAAAAGTCAACACTTTAAATTATTTTGAATTCTAAAAAACAAAACGCTTAAAGTTATTTTTAAATATTTACTTTTGAATTTGAGATGAACTTCTATTGGATCGTGTCTAAATTTTTGTACAAGTTTGAAATGGTTAATTCTGATAAATCATTAATCGATAACTTTGTGTCTATCGAGTCTTAGGTAATTAAATTTCCATAACTTATATATAGATATAAATTTAATTTAATTTCGACGACTTAGCTCTAAAATTTTAATGTTTTAACTTGAAAGATTTGTGATTTCTTAATCTCCCAATAAATAAATAAATAAATATATAGACACACACATACATATAGGCACCAAAAAAATTGGTAGCCCATTAATTTCATTGTTTGGTGATAAACAAAAACAATCTGGAAAGGCCCAAACCATTGACCCATACCCAACTAAAGCCGAAGCCATGTTTCGAAGCTAACCTGACAATCATTGGCTCGAATCATCGGTTGATCCTGACTTAGCTTGGAAGAAGAGAAATTTCATCAATGTTTAAGATCAAAGAGATTCTCATACTAATACTCGGAACCTTATCCTTGTTGGAAAGGCAAAAAAACTTCACCGCTTTAAGAACGACTTCCCTTCTCAAGAAAACTGAGTCTCTCCATACCTGAAGCACAAGACCTCCCGAATTTGAGGATATACCTAAGAAAAAATAAGCGAGTCTCTCAATTGAAAATAATTCTTTAAATTATATGTTCTCCTAATTCAGAATTCCTAAATAAAAAAAGTTGTAATTGTTCATACAACATATAAACAAAAACAATAATAAATGATGTATATTTAAAAATGAATTTCTTTTTGTCCTAACTTACATTTAAAAAAAGAAGCTTACATTTGAAACTTCGCGTATACGTTTTATTGTGACGTAACCGCAAACGGAGTGTTTGGCCACATCCAAAATTTCCATAAAGTTTGTTTCAATTTTTAATTCTCCCTAATCAAATCATGACCTCCAGCTCCGAGAATTCTCTTCTTCCCCAAAATGCCGCACAGCAAAACGTCGTCGTATTAACCATTTACCGTCCAATTCGATACCGACATCTACGCCTCCTCCGCAGCTGTGCCCTCTACTCCACCGTCATCCTCCTCCTCGCCGTCGTATCTTTTCTACTCTTCCCCTCCGATCCCTCTCTCCAACTCGTCCGATTGAAACTCAATCGCGCGAAAGTCCGTTTGCTTCCTATCGTCGTCCTTGACCTTTCTTTCTCCGCTTCCGTTAGGGTTCGTAACAAGAACTTCTTCTCTCTCGATTACAATTACCTTGGAGTTTCCGTCGGCTACCGGGGAAGACGCCTTGGATTTGTCAGCTCCGATGGCGGTCGAGTTTCCGCTCGAGGGTCTTCCTATGTGAATGCCACTCTCGATTTGAATGGTGTTGAGGTCATTCACGATGTCTTTTACTTGCTTGAGGATTTGGGGAAAGGTGTCATTCCATTCGATACGGAGACGGATGTCGAAGGATTCATGGGGCTTTTCTTTTTCAAATTCCCGATTAAGGTAATGTTGATTTTTTATTCTGTTTCTAACATCAGACCAATTCCTTACTCCAAATTGTGAATTACATCCGTTTTGATTCTTTCTTTGCTCTTAAGCAAAGTATAGTCAACAGTCGAGATAATTCGGAATCATCATTGTGCATTATAGCTTTTGTTTATTTTGATTTGGTTGCTAACATGGGAAGGATGGACGTTAATAAAACTTTACTCCTTACCAATCTCCTCTATTTGAAGTTATATCATCCCTGTTCTGTTTTTGCGACTATTACATGTTTTTTACTGTAGAATTTCAGATCATTGAAAGGATACTTAACTTTGTGGTTGACTCATTGTAATTTTTGAACTCATTTCTTGATTCTGGAAATTGCAGCATTACTAAACCATGGTCAAAAGTGATTAGGATGACAATTTATCCAAATCTCCACGTTAATATGATTAACATACACTTCACATTAATATGAACATACACTTCATGACTTTCTTTTTGGTTTCACTCAAAATGCTTCCTACAATCATTACTTATCCAGGACCTTCTTTTCTTCTAACAAATAACTTTCTTTTCATATGTTTTTTTTTAATCTAAATGTTTTCAAAATCAGAACCAAATTATGAAAGAAAAAAGTTGTTAACCACGGTGGTAATCTAGTGGTCAAAAAGACAATATAAAATCAATAGGTTTTATGAGTTCAATTCACGGTATCCACCTATTTAGGAATGAATTTTATGACATTTCAAATGTTATAGTGTTAGACATTATGTCTCATGAGAATAGTCAAGAGGTGTGAATTGGTCGACACATTATGGAAAAAAAAGGGTTTATTTCTAAAATATTGTGTTTGATTATGGAATTTAACTAAGAATTGATTTTTACGTAAAATTATAGAAATACACACTATTAACAAACTGGGTTTAGATTTTTATACTTTCCTGTTGATTCTGGGCTAATATACTTGAAGTAGAGAGATACCTTCTTCTTGATTCTAAACGAACTATGCTGTTGCTTTGATGATGACCTGCTTATTCCCAAAATGACTTTGATTATAATTTAATCTTTTTTTTGTTATAATTTAATCTTAAGTTGATTATAATTAATCTTAGGCTGTTGGCGTTCTTGTATAAATGTCAAATGTTTTACAGTGGCATCTCATCTTATTTTAAAACTGTCTTCCTTATCCACCCCGCCCTTCTATGGCCTCTTTCTTCAACTTGGCTGATCTTTAAATAGTTTTAATATATTCAGTATTCTATTGTTTTAGCATTCACTCGATCAATAGTTCGAGACTCTCAATCTCCTTTGTTGTACTCAAAAAAAAAAACAAAAGAGAAAAAAAAGTGTTCTACTGTTTTAATTCTGTTCTTGATTGCTTATCAGGCAAAAGTGTCGTGTGTAGTATTTGTGAATACAAAAAGCCAAAAAATTGTACATCAAGATTGCTATCCTGAGGTATTATAAACTCATCATTTTTCTTACTTTACTGTTGATATTTTTGCCAACATCTCAACCTCACAACCTCATGGATTTATTATTATTATTTTCATTATATTTGTAGTGAAGGGATGGATAAAGATTCAGTTTCGTAATGACTTTTGAGATGTGGAGTTGGAGAAGTGTGATTTCTGAATTTGTGTGTAAATACCACTGGTAGAAAGTTATGTTCTATTGTCGCATGGTAGGGATTTGAAAGAAGAAAACGGTGAATATATCTGTGGATTAATAATACTTAGAATTCATGTTCTTATAATTTACTCTATTAGATTAGAGCTCAGATTCGGGCACAAAGTTAAAGTTCATTCATTTATGTGTGTAGTACATAAAGCTCAGATTCTGGCATTGTTGCTATCACTAGTGCGTTTATGGACATCCATTTGACGAGTTTCTACCCCCATTTTCGAATTAAACATTCTGGAGAACATTCTTTCATCTTAAGCAACTTTGTTTTATTGAATGTCTGACTGCAATTCTTTTTTTTTTTTTTCTCCTAAGAAACAAGAAATAAGGAACCCAAAACAAAAGTTTGAACTTCTTAAATAGTCCCTTAAAATTGACGAATTGGACATATTATCATTTTTTTTTTATATCCAACATGGCTGAGTATTTGGGTCACTGTATGCCTATTTAAAGGTCATGAAATTGGTAAGAAATACTACAATCTGAGTGGTCAATAAGTTGTTAGTTTAAGAATGATTGTTACAGAAACTATGAATAATTAAGAGATTATAATTTTGAGGGTTCTGTCATATAAAATCAAGGGAAATTTGCACAAATTACCCTAAAGTATGGTATTTGTAATAATTAAATTCTTAAACTTTGAATTTGAACAATCACATTCTTTAAAGTTTTAAAAAATGGTGTAATTAACACCTTTGGGGATGTTTGTTTTGAGTGTTTATGGAGATTTTATAAACGAGTATTTATAATCACTCTTTAAAAAGTTTATACAAACGAGCTATTATTACAATTCCTTCTTTATAATTACTCAAAACGACTCTTCATTTCTAAACACTCAAAATAAACACTCTACAATTTTCAAACAAACAGTCCCTTACGTTGATTTCAAAAGATTTTCACATGACGTAAAATTGTTCAAAGAATATTTAGCTTTTTTTTTTTTTTGTTTATCTAAAAATCTATAACTAGAAAAATTTATAAACTAATGAGTTAACTTAAGCCTCTTAGTACATGTAAAAATTTCTTAAAATTAATTTAAAAGAATTAATTATGAAATTTTAGGAGGAATGATTACTCAAATTAAGTGCAGTATATTTAGAACTGATTTTGTGCAATTTCGGTTGCAAACTATAAAAGTCATATTGCACAGTGTGATTGAATTGGGAGGAGAGAGAGAGAGAAAAGTTTTAATTCTTCAACACTTGTTCGATATTTTTTTCAACTTCTGTTGAACCTCTGTTCCAACGTCAAATCAAATTTTATCTAAAATCAATATATTCTCTGTTTTACCCTAATGGGCTTTTCGCCTGAGATGTTTAGTGTGGGTTTTGAAAATCACCGATTTTTTTTAATGTTAGGGTGTTTTGGGTTGTTTATGCAGAGTTGTTAAACGCCGCGTGGTGCAATACCAAAGAGGATTTTTTTTTTTTTTTTTTTTTTTTTTTTTTTTTTAATTTATTTTTACTTCCTTATCTACTTGAACAAAAATTAAAAACTTTTTCCTAAATTTTTTTATCAAATTCTTTTTTTTTATATATAAATTTATAATATATATATATTTTTAACTTAAAAACATAATTTTTAATTTATGACAATTTAATTATATATTTTAAAAATATATTTCAAAATTTTGATTTAACTGTAATTTTTTTAATTTATATAATAATTTAAATTTAACATAGCTTCCTAATCAATTTTTTATTTAATAAATTATAGGGTGAATATTATTTTATTTTTATTAATTGAATGGTTGTTCTTCACATCATACAATTTCAAATTTTATAAAATAGTTTTTGTAATTGAAAAAGTATTTTTTAATTTAATATTAATGGTAACTATACTAATTTAATTTTTTTTCATATAATATATTAAATAATTATTTCCTCTTTACTCATTCATTTAAATTTTTTAAATTTTAATTAACGATAATTTCATAATACAATTCAAATTTATTTTAATAAATATGTTTTAATTTCATAATCTCGTATTCTAAAAATATGTTTTATTAATTAAATTTATATGAAAGTAGTACATAATTTTATTTTTATTTATCTAAATAAATTTTAAATATTTATTAATTTATATTGTCAATAATATTTTATATTTTTAATAAAAATGATGAATAAATAAATAAATGACATGCTATTTTAAATAAAAAAAACTTTAATATTAATAATAATTTGAAATTTTACATAAAAAAAAAAAAATTGTTTAAACATGTTTAAATATCATAAAAGAATCAACTAACATTTTTTATCATTCTTCCGTAATCATCAATAATCACTGTTCATCCAAACAAAATATTAATAAAAAAAAGATATAGTATTAACCATCCCTAAAATCATTCAATCAAAACCAAAACCAACACCACTAAGAATTTATTAGGAATTAACGAAAGTTATCATTGGGATTTTATAGAGCTGGTCCATCCAAACGAAAGACCAACCCATCACATATCCTCCCTCAAAACATATCTCCTCCAAAATTTAATGTCCCGAAAATAGTATGTGACACAATAATTTTATTGTTTGAATTACAAAGTTCAACGTCTGCTTTACGGATTCGATTGATTGTCCATCTCTCCTAATTTATACTTCAAAAAAAAAACGAAAGCCAGTAATTTTTCATATTTGCTGCTATTCATACACCATCACAATCATGGATATACACCAACAGTGAGACGATTTATTTTATTCAGAATTACAACAAATTGTATTCATAGAGAAAAAAAGAGGATTTTTCTGATACCTCATCGTTCAACAGAAATTTTCTTCCTCGGCGAACCAGTTTTTACCCAAACATACTCACTTCGATGGAGCCTGCAGCGGAACGAACCCGGATGCAGCGTCGGCGAGCACAAGCACCGCCTGTGCACCGAAGAAGCACCGCCATCTCCGCCACTTCCAGCCGCCGCCGCGTGCAAAAGTACCCAATTGCATTGCACAGCCAAAAACTCCCTCCAGTTTACCGGCCGAGTCCGGAAATCATGTGGGTAACACATTTTTCTGCTCTTCTTGTTGTTTGTTTTTGTATTTGGATTTTATGTTATGAGTTATCTTGCGGTGGGTGTAAAGAAAAGAATATGTAGAATTAGAGATTTTGGATGGATTTTCTCATCTTCATTTAAAGTGCTTTCCTTTTTCTCTGTCTTTTTGTAGCTTTAATTATCCGTTGATTTGTGTGCCAAATAGTTCTATCTTTGTTCATCCCCACCACAAGCATATTTACTTTTCTTGTCTTCTTCTAATTCATGTTCATCCTCTACGTGTAACCCGTTTTTTTGTTTACTTACTTATTCATTCCCCTGTTTTCAACCATTGGGTACGAAGTCTTCTGTTCGTGAAACAAAAGGGTCCATGAGAAAAGAATCCAATTCTTCTTCTTCTATCTAAAGAAAAGTTTTTGCGCCTTTTCCAAATAAACTACAAATTTCCCCTTTTTTCTTTCTCTTTATGCAAAGGTAAAAGGAACTAGTTCTAACGGAACGATGGGTGGCGCATGGTTTCATTAGTTGTATAAATTTAGTTCAACATCAACGTCACTAGTTCGTTTCCAAAAATCGGTATCTGACTCTCAAATTATTTGAGAGCAGTCTCTATGTAGAGTTGTGGTCCCTTCCTCTAATTTGTACTAAAAAAAAACTCAAAATATCGTTATTGTAATAAATATTAGATATTTTTAAGAACTCCAAATACATATTCTTCCATCTTCGTCATATTTTCCCTCTAAGATATGTATTTTAGATAAAATTTGATATAAAGTTTGTTTTTTGTCACTTGTTTAGGAGAGAATACCAATCTTGGTCACTTGCTTTTGTATGTCATTGTTTGTCTCTCGTGTGTTTGTGTTTGTTTTTTGTAGAAAAGATTGGAGTGGTGAGGAGTAAAGAGAAGTAAAGGAGTTAATTGTGATTGGATACTTGTTTGATGATTGATATTAGTATTGGTTGAGTAATTAATTATTTGTTTGGTGTTAGTAGTGGTTGAGTAATATGTTTGATGTGAAATTTGATGGAGTCGTTTGATAGAATATTTGATGTGAAATCCAATTTAGGCAATGAATGGAGGAGTGAGTGGGGATAAAAAATTATCCACGAGCTAAACGAGGATGGCATGGAAAATGTTTTTTCATCCTTGATTCTTCGTTCCCCGCCCCGTTTATTTATTATATTATATTATATTTATTTTATTTAATACAATTATATACATTAAGTTCTAGATATTTTTTTTATAGATATTTTCCTTGTATAACTAATTATCTAATTGAAACTAATAAATATGAATGGTTAACTATTGAAAAAAATACCCCAAATTTAATGATTAAATTATGATTTAGAAAGTTTGTAAACATTTGAGAATAAGAAAAAGAAAAGAAAAATAATTAAATGGGTAGTAATTTCTCGCACAAAACCAGGCCACCGTTCATTCACCGTGGGGAATCCCCGCTCCGTTCGTGCAAAAATTACGCAAAGATGGGGATTAAAATGGTTAAGGGGGATGGGGAGGTAAAGCCATACCCGTTTTCATTCCGCCTCGTGGACATCTCTAATACAAAGATTGGTTACTCACCACCTTATTAAACACACCATCCCTGGTACTTCATAGGTTTGGCATTTACATAAAAGATGATGTAGCAAAAGAAAAAGAATTGCATCCAAGGTATTAAAACAGCAAGACCCACACATATTTAACAAGCCAACTGCTAGCATCAAAAGTAGCACATTTCCAATACACAAAAGAATGATTTTAACAGTTATTTATGACGATGAAGGGAAGATTTATTTGGTTTGATTTCTGCAGTTGTTGATGGGAATTGTGACCTTACCACTTGTTGGGTCATGTGCGGCCCACTTCATCAATAACATTGCTTAAAATGTCTTTTCAAAGCCCAAATTGAAGGAAATTGAGAAGGAGAGCCACTTACCACTTGGTGTGGTAGCCTAACCATCTATAACCTCATGTGACATGTTTGTTGCAAAGAGAAGGAAACGAAAGAAAAGAGATTTTTTCTATTGTTTAGTCATCCCACTAGTACTATATATATTCTCTTATTTTACCTATCTTGTCACTATTCTCGTTATAGTCAAACACTACGATAGTGTCATGATATCTAAAATTGTATCCGAAAGTTTACATATCTTGTCACTATTCTCGCTTATTTCTCTCCTTTTATTAACCCTAAAATCCAAACACCCTGTACTCGAACACCTAACTTAGTACATAGCACTATTTAGAGTAGATCTATATGATTTTTTTAATCTATTTGCAAATGAGTTTGACTTTATTTATGTAAGCATCTACTGATTCTGCATTTGCCTCATGGCCTTGATCAATCTTTTCTCGTATAAAATGACAGTCAATTTTAATATGTTTAGTGCGTTCATGAAAAATTTGGATTTGTTGCATGACAATAGCAACTTAATTATCACAATATATCAAGATATGCTTTTTATTGAAACACAAAAATCTCTTAAAAAAGAAGTCATCCACTTGATTTCACTGGTGACATTGGCAAGAGCTCTATATACGGATCGACTGAAGAACGAGATATTGTTGCTTGCTTTTTGGTTTTCCACGAAAACAAGGAACCTCCTAAGAATATGCAAAAACGAGTAACATACTTGTGTGCTAACATGATTCCCAATCAGAATCAACTAAAGCTTTAAGCTGAAGATCAATAGTTGTTTTGAAAAATAATCCTTGTCCAACAGTTCCTTTAAATGTATTTAAGCAAATAAAAAGCTGCATTTATATGACTTGTGAGGTGCTGATACAATTTGACTCAATTTGTGCACACAAAAACTAATGTCAGGTCTTGTAATTTGCAAATATAGCAAGCGTCCAATCAGCCTTCTATAGTTTGTTGCTTCTTCAGAATTCAAAACATCTCCTTCATTTGCCGAAAGTTTCAAGGAGGGGACCATCGGTTGAGGTACTTGTTTTGCTACTAAACATCCATAATCTTCAAATAATTGTAAGCAATATTTCCTTTGTGACACATAAATTCCTTTAGAGGATCGAGTTAGTTCCAATCCAAGAAAATATTTACAATGTCCGAGGTCTTTAAGCTTAAAATTATGCTCAAGAACTAATTTGGCATTTTCAATATCCAATTGAGAAGGTCATGTTATTAAAATATCATCCACTACACAAGGAGGGCAACAAATGAAGAAGCTTGACCTTTTGTAAACAATGAATAGCCAGCCTTTGTTTGTTTAAAACAATGGGAAATCAAGACATGGGAGAATTTCACAAACCATTATCTAGACGCTTACTTGAGCCCATAAATTGATTTATTAAGCCTACACACCAAAGGAACAGAGCCTTTTGCCTGCATCTCAGAGTAGTAACCAAGGGGAAGAGCCATATACACCTTTTCAAGCAAATCACCATTTAGAAAGGTGTTGTTTATATCAAGTTGTGTTAAACTGCATCCATACGATGCTGTTAGAGCTAATAATATCTCAACAGTCACGAGTTTAGCTACAGGTGAAAATGTGTCATGATAATCAACTCCTTGCTGATTGTAATCCTTTGCAACCAAACGTGCCTTATATCTTTCAACCGAACAATCTGCCTTGTATTTTACTTTATAAACTCATTTACACCCAATGGTATGCTGCTTGGGAGGCAATGGAACTATATGCCAGGTTTTAGTTCTTTCCATAGCATTTATTTCATCATCCATGGCTTGTTTCCAGTGTGGAAATTTGACTGTTTGATGAAAAAATCTTGGCTCAAAATCAATGGATATGTACAATCAGTAGAAGTTGCAGTATTTGCTATCAATGCATAATGATAGTCTTTTAGGAAGCTAACGTGTTTATGTGCTTGGCTAAGATCATCTAATATTTTCCAAAGAAGCTTGTTGTTCCTTAGTTCCATTTGTTGCAGATTGTTCTATTAGTTTTATTTGATGTAGATTGTTCTATCAATTCATTATCAACTTAAGCAAGAGTGTCATTAGATTCAGACTCACTAATCTTTGTCTTGATGATGCTTCAGTTTGTGTATTTTCACTAATGGTATTATCAACAAATGGTTCAACAAAAACATCATGAGATTGTATAGTCTATTCATGTCCTGGACTAAAATCTACTATTGTTTGTTTAACATGATCACTGATGCTTGAATCAGTTGACAGTTGAGTATGTACCGACACGTTGTGTTCGAATATATCTAAACCTTTAAACAAAAAATCATCACTTAATACTCGTACTGGCAAGACTGATTCATGCAAAAAACCATATATTTGTGTATCATGGCTGGAAGCTTTTTCTCGAAAAGGAAATGTCCCTTCAATAAAAACAACATCTCTAGATTCCTCAGAAGCTGTGTCAAACAATTTATATCCCTTAATACTTGGTGGATAACCAAAGAATACACATGTCTTTGCTTGAGGATCAAATTTGGATCGTTATGCTTGAAGTGTTGAAGCATAGCATAGACAACCAAAAGACCGTATTGATGTGTAATCTGCTTCAGCATTATATAGGACTGTGTAATGAGTTATATTTTTAGCAACGACATTGGGATTTTATTAATGATATATGCAGCAATTAATACACATTCACTCCACAATTCTAAGGGAACTTGTGATTGAAACAATAGTGCTCGTGCTACATTCAGAAGATGTTGATATCTTCATTCGAAGATGAAATTTGGTTGAGGAGTTTCCACACAAGAAAATTGGGGTATTGTCTCTTTCAAAGCAAACAAATCTTTAAATTGTAAGTCATGAGCATTATCAAAGTGAAAGGCCTTCATAACTTTAGAGAATTGAGTTTTCACCAGCTTAGAAAAATCTGGGAACAACTTGTAAAACATCATCAGCTTTTGTTTTCAAAAGATAAGCCCAAGTGTACTTGGAGCAATCATCAACCAGGGTAACAAAATATCTGAAAACCTTTGATAGACAAATGCTTAAACAATGTCACAATGAATAATGTCAAAATTAGGTGAAACAACAACACTATTATTAAAAGGAAATGTGATTCTTCTTTGCTTTGCTAAAGGATAAATTTTACAATGATTTTAATAAAGATTCATCCTTGAAATTCAAAATTGATTTCATAAATTCTAGTCTTATATTTGATAAGTGACCTAATCTAGCATGCTATACTTCTATATTCACATCATATGATATGACTTTGGCATGATTTTTCTTGGCTGATTCATCATTTGGTTTTGGTAATGCCAAGACTAATAGTTCACTGCTCCAATCAATAGTTGTGAAACTAGGGCTGCTGATGAAGTGCTGAAAATATGGGTTCATTTGAACTTCTAATGCTGGGGAGTCTCTTCAGCTATATAGAGGAAGCCATAATCGAGAATCCTTTCAAAAATTTCTATCAACTCATGTAAGAAGGAAGAAGGAAGAAGAAGAGAAATCACCTTTTAGCACTCTTGCTCTCTACCATGTCAAAACAGTGAGTTTCCTCTTCATGTATTCTCTCTCATTTTATTAATGAAGTGGTGTACCTTTAAATAGTATCACCATAGTTATTACAAGGGGGAGAACAAACAACTAATTCAGTTGCTTCAAACATAACAAGAAATAAACCAAGTTACTAAGGAATTGTAATCATATAACAGAAGAGCAGTAGTAGTTTGTATGATGAGATTATTGGTCACAGCAGAAGAGTACTTGCTCTTTTAGCGAATATTTAGACAATTACTGATAGAGTAGATGTCAATGCATCACTAGTGCCAGCAAAACTGCTAAATTTTTGTTTCTTCCTCGTTTGGACTACTTCATTTATTATTAATTGATTTTGGAACGAAAGTTCATATTAATTTAATAAGATATCTTACCTCATTAAGCTCAATTATATATTACGTCCAACAAAAAATGAAATTAATATCAAAATCAAAATTGTTAAACCAAACAAATATCATTTTGAGGGTATATTGAGAATCCTTTATTAAAAAAAAAAAAAAAAAAAAAACCTGCCATGCTATTTTATTTTTTATGCTCATTATTTTAAAAAATAAATAATTAAAAGATAATCACATTTTATGTATAATGTTAACAAATAATTACTAGATCAAACATATACCACTTGATACAATGCAGCGAAAACAAAAATCTTACGTGGTGAGATTACAACAGAGCACACTCAGCACTCACAAAAATCTCCAATACACCCAAAATATTGAACTCACCAAAATTAATTTCTAAATACAATTAGAAATTAATATAAAATAATTTAAAAAATAGAATTCAGAAATTCTAAATTATATATTTTTGGTGTGTGAATTTTATACATACGTATGTATGTATTTATACAAAAGGGTGAGGGATAAATTAAAAAATTTCCCGATGTGGGAAAATTTTTGCAGCACAAACATATAATATTAATGAAAAAATAGAAGAAAAAGAAAAAGAAATTGAACCGCCAAATGATTCTTTAGTTTGTTTGAAGCTTTTTGAATGTAACAGACATGATGAGAATGTGGTTATTTGGTCAAACATTGTATTTAATGTAACGTCATTTTCATAAAGTAAACGCCTTACAGCGTATAAAGAAAATGCAATACTAATCTAAATTAATTTTCCATCTTAGCTGCCGCTCTTTATTCTCTCTCTATTTTTGTCAAATCAATAAATACTTAGCAACAAAATTTTCAATAATTTTTTTTTTTTTTTTTTTTATAACTCACCAAAATTTCTATACTTAAAGAGCAGCACACTTTGTGAAATAATGTCTCATCAATTTAATTTCATAGAAAAACAAAAAACAGCACATCAATTTTATAAATTATGGAATAATGTACCTGGATCAACTTTAATTTACAAACATTAATATTTCGATTTTAATATTCTAAAAATCTAGAAATCAGTCACTTTAAGTTTAAGATTGAAAAAAAAAAATGGTGGTTGCACATTTTAATATTGATTTTTGTCCATAGCTTGAAAAAGACATAATTTGTGCATTCAATAAATAAAGCTTTATAAATATTTATCTTCTCCCAACAGAGTAGTAGCTCAATGAAGTAAATGTCAAGAAACCATGAAGTCACGAGTTCGAATGTCTCACACCCAATTGTTGTAATCTCAAAAAAAAAAAAAAATTATCTTCTCTTATAATTGTTCAATTGAATAGAACAAGGTTACGATTAAAATAGATTGAGAATAACGATGATAATGAAGATGAAGAATAGAAAAATGACGCAATAATTTCGTTAAAGATCCCGAATTCAAAAAATTAAGAACACTCCAATTAAGATAGATGAGTTATTCCTCTTATAGGGGTGATCTCAGTTCGATTTTTGTTAGTTTTATGCCAATTCGATAACCAAACCCAATATTTTCAAATTTTTAAAAATCGGGTCCAAACCGATATCTTATGAAGAACAAAATTATTGGTTCGGTTATCAATTTTGATTTCAATAAAAATTTTGGTTTATTTTTCAAAATTTTTGTCACATTCTTTTCGTAAAATTTATACGTTTAATTTTTATTTTTATTTTTATAAAATTAAATTTTTGGTTTATTCTTTTCGAAAAACCGATATGTTATGAAGAACAAAATTTTTATTTTTCAATAAAAACTTATACGTTTAATTTTCAAAAAAAAAAAGTTTCAAACATCAAAAATTAAAAGCAGCATATGGATTCAAACATTTCTTTTCGTCGTGTACAATAAAAAAAAAAAAAAAAGTCAAAACACGAGGAATAAATATCAGTTTCATTTGTAACCTATAAGACGTTTACTTTTACTTTATTATTATTTTTCTTTTTCTTTGAATAAAAGAGTATTCCAAACCTAGATCCGGTGGATATTAATATATATAAGTGGACTAAGTTAGCTTTGACCTATGCAAAAACGTTTATTAAAATAAAAAATCATTCTATAGACACAAATTTGATTTTGAAAATTAATATTCGAGCAGTTTCAAAAAAAAAACAACTGTATTATTCAAAAAAATAAAAAATAAAATTTTCTTTTTTTGAGATTACAATATTGAGGATGAGGATTCGAACTCATGACATCTTCATCATCTGATCATCCCTAATGTCATTGAGCTAGTTCTTGTTGGCTTTAAAAGATAAGTTCATTCATGAGCTTTGTGTTAAATATAAAAATGCTAAAAAAAAATAAAATATATATAGACCTAATTACTCTGAGATGGCCAAAACAAAATATACATGATTTACTTGATCCAAAGCAAAAATGTGACAAGATTATGACAACTAAATTTTACTTAGAGCTCAATTTCAAGAGTGTTATAACACTTGTATATAAGAGGCATATAAAAAAAAATGATCTACTTTTTACATCAAAAAGTTATTGTAGCTAATGGTATCTTCCCAAATTTGATTTGCATAGTTAAATATAAATCACATTTCACTTTTTAACATAAGGTTTAAAATATATGAATGAAGTTTCTTATTCTAACTTAGTCATGAGTATTATATGTATGCTATGATATTTTGTAAGCTAGATTTAGGTCACTTCATGTATGTGGTTAGCAGATACATGAGCAATTTAGATAAAACTCATTGAAAAGCAATTAAATGGATATTACGGTATATTAAGAGTTATGTTTTCAAGAGTCTTTTGTATACAAGATTTGATAATTCTTATAAATCATTTATGATTGGCTAAGTTGATCTAAATTATGTTGCATACATCGGAGGAGGTCTCTCACCAGATATTTTTTCTTGACAATGTTGTTACTTAGAAATTTATCGCCTCTTATTTGAATATAATGATTCAGAAGCATCCCATTCAAAAAAAAAAAAAAAACAAACAAACAAACAAAAGTCCACATTTTGACAAATTTCCTTCTTTGAATTTGAATGTGGTGTTCAAACCTTAAATTTGTGGAAAATTGTCCAAAATGCATCTTTTTGGAATGAGAATTTTGGTGGTTTATATGTTTCCAAATAAAACAGTTTACCTTAAATATTTTGATAGTGTACCCTTCTAAATTTCTTACATTTCAATAATACTTAATTCTAATTATTAAGATTACAAAAATCATAATTAATTATTTAAATATTGATACAAAATAAACTCATAAAAGAAAATTAATATTAAAGTAAATTCAAATCTGAATTAAATTACACAAAACAATGAAGCTAACTATAACAACCTTTCGATTTTAATGTTCTTAGTTTTTTGTCTCAATTTTTCTAATATTTTATTATAGTATTAAGCTTCTTTTTCTTTATTTGATTGCTCCTTTTTTGTTGGGAGTGGATATGTATGTCTTATTATTATCATTATTATATTTAAAAACGATTTTATATTTTGTTTTAAAATAAACTTTGTTTAAATTGAATTTATTTATAATAGGTGGACTCAAAATTGGGGACTCATTAATGGAGACAAAAAGTGAGGCTTTCATGGGAGCTGCTGGCGAAATAGAGAGCCCTAAAATTAGGGGCACATATAGTGGGTTCATATAATTAGTTAATTGTTTTGGATAAAAGCTGATTTTGCACATGAGTCGTGGTATTACGTTAGAAAGAATGGTCATACATCTAAATACATCTAGATTTAATCTCTATCATAATTAAGAAAATATGAAATTTAATATTTACGAAAATGACACTGACACCTTGATACCATCGCCGCTTGCTTTCTGATGCATCCAGCTGACCCTATTGAACACCTAGCTTCTTGGTGTGATGGATGATGTACTGTCCTTCTCGGTCACATCACGACTTGTCAGGACGTGGATCGTCAGAATATATTCTATGACTCTGACACTATGCTCGCTTTGGTAATTATAACTTCAATCTTTAATTTGCCGCTTCGTAGAACGGTAAAGAACCCAAACTCTAAGCTCCAATTGTAATTCTAAATTTTATCAAAATTAAGCATAGACTTAAATTTAAATTAATATTTTACTCTCAATTTATTTGAAACTATAGTATTATAGGATTTGCTCTAAAAAAACAAAAAAAAATTATTTGGTAATAAATAAAATACAAATATAAAATAAATTAATTCAATCAAATTAAATCTACAAAGTCGACGAATTTAATCAATAAAAAAAGAATTGAAATCAATACAATTAAAGAAATGAAAAACACTTTTGGTGAAATCAATTGACAATAATAAAAATTTAAATATTTTTTTAAAAAAAATACTAAAATTAAATTGGGACGTTATCATTTAGCATGGACACGATATTTCTAAAAACCGTGTTGTCAAACTGAACAGGGACAAATATTGGGGACCAACTTTTTTTCTTTTTTTAATTGTCTTATTTATTTTTTTAGAAAAGAACAGTAGAGAGAGGAGCGGAAGTAAAAAAGGATTCAATAGATATTAAGTATTTGATCCCAATTGAATAATTAATTAACTATTTAAAGATTGTTGTTAATTAGATAATTAATTAGCCAGAGATAATTGGATAAATGAATAATTGTTTACTATTAAATAAAAAAAAGGGTCATTTTTTAGTAGAAGTAATTTATCACTTATTTTTCAGAAAAAAAAAAAAAGAAACTTAAAGGGTGGAGGTTTGAAAAGAACTTGTTGCAACTGACCCACATTGAAGAGGATAGAAATGTTGAAGTTCAGTTTTGGAGCGGTGCAGAATTGCTTATATAAACGCTCTTGGTTTTCCCTTTACAAAACGCACATACTTTCACTGCAAATCCCATCTTTTTTCATTCTAATAAAATTATAAAAAAAAAGAAAAGAGATTACTGAGAGAAAGATGGAGAACGATCGCAATGGAAATTCAGAATCCCATATCTACATACCCAAAATCAAGTTCACAAAGCTCTTCATCAATGGACACTTTGTTGACTCTGTTTCAGGTATAAATAAATATATCTCTGTCTCTCCAAGATCACTCTCTTTTTTTTTTTATTATTATTATTCACTTCCCAAATATGAAATTTATGGGTCGCCGGAATTTCTCAGTCCGCCGACAATCCACCGCCTCAACCTCCAATTTTTGCTAATTTAATAATAATTAGATTATAGAAGAAGTTGTAATTTTATTTTTGTGTTCAAAAAAATAATAAATGAAACAGGAAAAACTTTCGAGACGATTGATCCAAGAAACGGTGAGGTTATAACGACGGTGGCCGCCGGTGAGAAAGAAGATGTCGATCTGGCCGTCAAAGCAGCCCGTGAAGCCTTCGATCACGGCCCTTGGCCCCGCATGTCCGGTGCAGTAAGTACTTCTTCTTTTTTTACCATTTTTAACTTAGATTTTTAAATATCCTTGGGTAAAACAATTTAATTGTTTTATTTTAGTTCTGAAATGTTGTTTTTTTTTTTTTTTTTGAGATATAGTGCTGAAATGTTAGTTCCTTTGAAAATTTTCTTTTTAATTTTAAAATTTGAAATTTTTTATTCAACTTTCAAATAAAAATTATAATTTTTTTAAAACAAAATTTTAAAATATGTTCATTTTTTTTTTTGCGATTGTATATTATTGAAATAATTTTGATAAATATTTTTTTTATTTTTCTATTAAAACTAAATTTATAATTTTTATACAGTTTTGAAATTAAAATTAGAGTTTAAAGAATTCAATAAATTTATTCATCAAAATAATATTTTAGAAGTTTGAAAATTCAGAAAGTTTTTTGATGAAAGTGATATTTTATCTTATTTTAATAAAATTTAGCTCACGAAAAATTATGTTATCATGTATTAATTTATACAAAATTTAATAAAAATATTTCATTCAAAATATTTGAAATTTTATTATATTAAAACATTAATTTCAGAACTTAATTTCTCGTTAAATTTGTAAAAAAATAAAAATAAAAATAATAATAGCTGAGCAGCATTTACCCCTGAGAATCATAAAGTCAAGAGTTTGAATTCTTAGACCTTGTGTTGATCAAGAGTTTGAATTCTTAGACCTTGTGTTGATGTAATCTCAAAAAAAAAAAAAAAAAAAAATTATGCTACCATTTTAACTTAAATTATAATTTAAATTTTGATTTTTTTTCAAAAAGTTTGATGTGTGTGTATATATTTTGAACTTCTTTCTTTCTTTTTTTTTTTTTTTCCTCTTTTTTTAGTTGACTAGGAAGCGAAAAGGACGGTGTTCCATTGTGTTGAAACTTGTCCAAAACTTTATGAAAGGATAGTTTTTTTTTTTTTTTTTTTTTTTTTTTTATCATTTTTTGGAATACATAAATATTTTAAATTTTAAAAAATACAGCGAAAACTCGACTCTTTTCAGAAGTATTAACACTCGATCTCTCTTTGTACTTAATTTTTTTTTTTCTTAAGGAATATGTTTTTAATTATAGTTTCGCAAACTAAATTAACTGTAAATAAAAAATATTATCTTTAGCGTTGTGTTGTGACCCTTTTCAGTATGTTCACAAGTGTAAGTTCAAAATTCAGTACTTGCTGCTTTTAAATTATTTTATTTTATTTAACACATTTTATATCTTTCCAGATATCTCTATTATTGGAAAGTATGTCTGGAATATTATCATTTTTTGAACTATTTCACTCTTTTTTTTTCTTTTTTTCAACCACTCTATTTATTAATTCTAGAATTCTTATTTCAATCATTGTGTTCCTAATTTTTTTTTTTAGAGTTGTTATTTTTATTAGTTGTTCACAATATTTCTTAAAATTATTTTTTAATGATTCGTATAACTCAATTTTAGGTTTGATTAAATTTTTATTTATATTAAATTGTTTGCAATATTTCCTATAAATTGAAAATTTAAGTTGAATTTTTGTAATTTTATTATGTTCTTGTTTGCAAATTGAGCTTTATATTTGAGCATAACCTCTTATATATATATTGTCATAATTAAGGGTTTAGTCAAATCTTGTATAGAAATTTGATTCTTGAATGTTGAACCAATTTTCAAGTGTGTCTTTCATAATTTTGGGATCTCGTTTTGTGTTTATAATTATTATAATATGATGAACTCAATCAATTCAAAAATGTAGAATTGGATTATTTTTCTGATCTAAGTTGAGTTAGCGGATTGGTCAAAAAATTATCTTCAACTCGAACCAATCGTACCTATATAAACTTTATTCAGACTCTTTATAAAATAAAAAAAAAAATGTTACTATATCTTTTGTCGTTTTGAATTTATGTGTTTTATGTTGTTTTTTAAATAAAAATAACTAATAAGGATTCGGGTTTTTTTCAAATTTAATTATAAAATTTAAATTTTGTACTTATGTATATGATATCTTACTTGGAAGATATAAGGTTAATGAAGTCATTTTTTTAATAAATATGATATGTTATCAATGTCGGCATATTAAAGATAATACATTGTCCTATATTAAAAAAAATAAACAAATTTTTTTTTTTTTTTTGAGTTTACAAAAAAGAAATATATATCTATATATAATCTATTGATTTTAATATAAAGTTACATACTAATTCTCATTGACCAAAGTTTCGTTCTGGGTTCGTAATATACAAAAATAACATAAGCCACTACTCTCGAAGTAAAATACATCTTCCAACATCATTAATAACTATAAAATAAAATTAAAAAAATTGGACAAATATATAATTGTTTTGAATTTTGGGTAATTGCGTGCAGGAGAGGGGGAAGATAATGATGAAACTAGCGGATTTGATGGATGAGCACGTGGAGGAACTGGCAGCGTTGGATGCGATCGACGCGGGGAAATCGTTTAAGATGGGAAAGATCTCGGACATACCGTCGGCTGCAAATACGCTACGGTACTACGCAGGTGCAGCGGATAAAATCCACGGAGAGGTATTGAAAATGTCTACGGCACTTCACGGTTACACGTTGTTGGAACCGATGGGAGTGGTGGGCCACATCATACCATGGAACTTTCCGACCACCCTGTTCTTCTTGAAAGTTAGCCCGGCGTTGGCTGCCGGCTGCACCATGCTAGTCAAGCCCGCCGAGCAGACGCCGCTCTCCGCCCTCTTCTACGCCCATCTCGCCAAGCTGGTTCGTTTCTCCAACTCCAATATTTTAATCCAATTCAAATTAAAATATGTGTGTATTATGAATGATTGGATAAGAGGTATAGATTTTTTTTTTTATAGTCGAGTTGAATTATTTCCTTGCAAAATTAAGAGCAATATTTTAATACTAGTACATACTTTTCGTGTGAGGTTGACTAAAATATCATTTTAGTCCCTAAATTTTTTACTTTATTTTATTTTAGTTTTAAATTTTCAAATTTTGAATTTTAGTCTCTAAATTTTTAATGATTCTATTTACCCTCAATTTTTAAATTTTTAATTTTAGCCCTAGACTTTAATAAAAGTTTAAACTTGGTGTTTGTGATTTATTTAAAATTAAAATTAAATGAAATTGGTTCAATAATGTTAATAATTTTAATACAAGTAAATAAAATATGTGAAGTCTAGAGACTAAATTAAACTTTTGGATTTCGAGAGATCAAGATAAAATAAATTTGAATTTTTAAAAGTTTAAGCATCAAAATGAAATAAAGTAAAAGTCAACGAGCAAAAATGATATTTTAACTGTTACATCGATCTTTTTTTCTAACTAATATTATATCCTTTCTGTCACCTTTCTCTTTCATCAAATCATCATTTTTAATAGATTTTATATATAATCATGCATGTGACACATTTACATTAGTCAAAACATAATGTTTTGAATGCATTTTTTTAATATACTTACTTTGACACATTATTAGATATATGTTAGAAAGTATAGACGAAAAGGTACTTGCTAGGGTTATATTACTAGGGAAGTGAGGAAGTTTTTCTCTACTAAATATATTTTAGTAGTTCTTACTACTTACCAATATATTAAGTACTTGTTTTACTAGCGTCTCCTCTCTATTAATGTTTTTATGAGTATAACTTACCGACAAAATTTATGTATAGAGTGAACATGCCCATTAACACATATTTATTTATTTTTATTTTTATAAATAAATTAATAAAATAAGAGAAAAACTAAATAAATACGAGTCAAGTATTTGTAGCTATTTGTGCTAAAGAACACGTATACTCACTTTACATAATATTCTACTTTATTTTAATTACATAATCTTATTAATTTATTTTACCTATTATCTAATACTATTCTTGTTTCAAAAGTTATTTGTATTGGTAGTCAGAGTTTGTTCCATTCTCTGTTTTCTGGACATTATATCCACGTGGCATATTTTGGTAGGCTGGTATTCCAGATGGAGTACTGAACGTAGTGACTGGATATGGAACAACAGCAGGATCAGCCATTGCCTCCCACATGGACATTGACAAGGTACGTAACTCACTTGTGTGCTAGTATTTTAAAGGGTTTTTTATTTTTTATAACAATAATTGAGGTTGTATTTATTTTTATTTTTTTTAAAGGTGAGTTTCACAGGATCAACAATCGTGGGAAGATTGATAATGAAGGCAGCAAGTGAAAGTAATCTAAAGCAAGTATCGTTAGAATTAGGAGGAAAATCACCCCTTTTGATCTTTGATGATGCCGACGTCGATAAAGCCGTCGATCTTGCTCTCCTCGGCATATTTTACAACAAGGTTTCCTTTTTTTTTATATTTAGATGATGTAATATTAATGTCTACACATGCAATAGATTATGAACTACAAGGTTGATAGTGTATTACATGCATAGGCATCAATATTTAAGTCATGTCTAGGCATGATTTAAATATTTCTCTTTCATAATTAACCATTTCAATTTCATTTACATTTATACTTAAATGCCAAAGCGAGCATATGTCAATTAACACTAATGATCCATTAGCATCGACTCGATCAATGATTCGAGTGTCGTTTGTAACACTTTCTACGTAAGATTGGTGGTCTCCTTCCCTAAATTTGTACTAAAAAAAGATACATTTTTGTGTCGTTAGGGAGAAATCTGCGTGGCCAGCTCTCGAGTGTTGGTTCAAGAAGGAATTTACGATGAATTTGTGAAAAAGATAAGCGAAAAGGCAAAATCGTGGATAGTGGGTGACCCATTTGATTCAGAAACTCAATATGGACCGCAAGTTGACAAAAAGCAAATGGAGAAGATTTTGCAATACATAGAACATGGTAAGAACGAAGGAGCTACATTATTGACTGGCGGCAACCGTATTGGCAAAGTTGGGTATTACATTGAGCCAACTATTTTCACTCATGTCAAGGTTTTTTCTCTTAATTTTCGCACCATTATTATTATTATTATTATTTATTTATTTATGTTGTCTTCTATAATGTAACTTATAATTATGTTAAATTTAATTAATTTTCAGGAAGATTCATTGATTGCACAGGATGAAATCTTCGGGCCAGTCCTCTCTGTCATAAAATTCAAGTAAAATCTAACTCTATGTCCCTGTTTCTCAATTTCTCAGGTCTATAGTAGGGCGTGTATATGCTTAGATAATTTAATGGTAAATTAAATTTTAGTTCACTTTTCTAACTCTCACTCAACTCAATTACAGAAGTAAATCCATCTATATATACACGCGCACGTGTATTTATGTATATATGTAGTATATGTATTTTAATTTTTGGGTTGGAGCTGGGGTTTATACAACATAAAAAACATGAAATGTTGATCAAGCATAACATACTCTTTTTTTTATATATATACTTTTTATGTAAAAAAAAAAAAAAAAAAAAGTGATACACTCCAAAGTGAGCATAGCTTAACATAAAAATATAGAAAAAGTAAAACTTACATACATCCGAGAAGGTCCGTCTTGCGTACTTCTCAATATTTCGATAGATAATAATGTGTCATGTAATTAAGCAATGTACTATTTGTTAAGAAATAATTTCACATTGGAAAAAGCGACAAACAATTCTAATATTTATAAGATAAGCGAGTTATTTCTCTTATAGTGAATTGATTTTGAAATAGATGCTCATATTTTTTAATATATATGCGATAGAAGTTTATTATTATCTATACAAAAACCTTGTCGGGTTACCGGTTCTTTTTCTTAGTACACTCCTACTAATGATATGAGTTTGTGTGGTTGCATGCAGAACGATAGAAGATGGAATA
>JBBMEG010000009.1:8468488-8483081 GCA_037832605.1 Cyclanthera cordifolia | reverse complement strand
CGGTTCTTTTTCTTAGTACACTCCTACTAATGATATGAGTTTGTGTGGTTGCATGCAGAACGATAGAAGATGGAATAAAGAGTGCAAACAACACCAAGTACGGACTAGCAGCTGGAATAGTGACGAACAACATAGACATAATGAACACGGTTTCGAGGTCGATCCGAGCGGGAACGATTTGGGTGAACTGTTACTTTGCATTCGACTCGGGGTGTCCGTTCGGAGGCTACAAAATGAGTGGGTTCGGTCGAGATTATGGAATGCAGGCAGTTCATAAGTATCTTCAAACCAAAGCCGTTGTGACTCCTTTGGTTAACACTCCTTGGCTTTGATTCATTAATTCCCTCTCTATACTTTTTTCCTTTTTCCTGCTTTCTATATTTACTAATTAATAATGTACACAGCCTCTTTGGCTTTCTTCTAAATATGCTTTAATTTGATGTACACAATAAAGTTTGGTGCCTGCATTTCTTATGTTCTGTTTGCTAATATATTTTTCCTTAATACGTTACATTAAATTTGCGCCCTTTTGGTGTACACTTGCCTTTCAATTTTCTAATTAATAAATTCAAATATACTTCTGGAAAATTATTCTCAATGCGTTTTTCTTATCAAAATAATTACAAATCTGGACGATTTAAAATATTTTAATAATTTTTATTACTACTAATATGATAGGAAAGTATGTGTTTATACTTACTAATACAGACTATAACTGCATTTTTCTAAGAGCCACAACATTTCTCATTTGCTTTTCTTTTTTACTTTGTAAAAGCACTTTTATTTATAATTATTTTCTAGACATCAATAGTCTCGTAAGTCTTAGGGTGTGTTTGGGAAGGAGAATAAGAATAGTTATATATTGAGAAATAGAGAATTAGAGAAAAGTAGAATATTATTTGTGCTTGAAGTGAATGAAATGATTAATGATCAGATGAATGATTATTTGTGTTTGGAGTGAGAATTAAATGATAAAATACCGGATATAATTTAAGTGAAAAATAGTTATGGAGAAAATTAAAAATTTTCTAAGAAACAAAGAATGAAAATGTGTTTTGTGAAAATTTGGTTGTGAGAGGAATGATTTACAGTAGAGATGTTCACAAGGTGTAGTAGTAGGGACAATGATGGTTTTATCGTTTCCATCTCGCTATCCATTTTAATTGTTAAATTTTACGGGGAACGAGGTGGGATTCTCCACAGGAAATGCTTGGGGACCCGGGAATTATCACCATTTATATCTTTTTCTTATTTTTAATTTTTTACAAATTTTCTCAATCTTACTCCAATTCAATAAATTTTAGATAATTTTTTTAATAGTTAAAAATAAATGTTTATTATTTTCAATTAGATAATTAATTAAGTAAGAAAAATCTCTATCAAAACAAAAAAATTCTAGAACTTTTATGTTTATAATATATAAACGAGAAATCAGGATGAAAAAACATTCCCAATCTCCTTCTCTGTTTAACTCGTAGGAAATTTTTCATACACACTGGCCCGTGGGAAATTAAATAGACATCTCTAATTTTTTATGGCCAAAATACCAAAAAAACATTATATTCTCTCAATTTGTTCTTAGTACCCACTTACACCTTAAATTTTGGAAAAATATAGTAAATAGCTAGTTTTAAAATAAAAATAAAAATAAAAATTGGATATTTTAAGTCATCTAAATTTATGTTTAATAGAAAAATGTGAGTAGAGAAAAATGATTATTCCCAAAAATATCCAAGGTGTTATTTTTAATTTTCTTCTTAAATAAAAAAATATCTATTTAATTAAATCACCACATCAATAGTAAGTTTATGGGATAATTTTCTTTTTTTTCTTTTTAGTTCTCGATTATCTTTCACTTATTCTTCTAATTTTAAATTTTCAAATTTACAAGCGGCAACACTTTTCTCTACTTTTTACTCACTAAAATTGTTTGCGGCAATTTTCAGTGGAAGCTCTTCCTATTATAGTTACATTCATTCATATTCACAATGATAGAGATATATATTCGAGTTATAGAACAACACATATCAATATTGTAAATAGTACAACTATAGGTCAAACTTAAATTGTTGATATCGTACCATGTATACAAAGATATACAAGTACATACGTTCATAAGTCGTTTGATCATCATTTTCTTTTTGTTTCTTTTTTTTTTTCTTCAAATATTTGTTTTTTAATTTCAAATCTCATTATTTTTTATCAAAATTTTGAATTTTTCTAATAACAGTCAAATAAGTGGCAAAGATTTTGACAGATTGATGGTTGATTTTTTTTTTTCTTCTAATTTTATATTTTAAAATTAGATACTCTATGAATTTTTGTAGGTGATTAAAAGTGAACACGAAGTAAATGAAAAAACTAATTATAAGAGTATAATTGTTGAATATTATTCAATTAATTAATAGTTTAATTTATTATAAAATCCATATTTGCCTAATTGACAAAATATTTTTGACCTTTCTCTACGACTCTATTAACCTGATTTGGACACTTTTGTTCGTTCTGGGCCTTGGGATTAGGACTGTTTTAATGGGTCTGGGCCTCTTGATTTTGGTGACGTTTTTTTCCAACAAAAAGCAAAAATCTTTTTATCTTCTTTTATTTTATACATTTAAAGAAATACTAAAATTATATTACATTTATATATTTTGGACACCAGTAAGTAGTAATGCAATATAATAAATAAGACACTGGATGAATTCATTATTTGGGAAAGAGATGACCTTAGCTTAGCAACCTTAAATTTAAGGAAATTAAAACTTATGGTCATATATACAAAATAATTATAAATACAGTCATTTTAATAATGTAATTATCGATATTAATGAGTATGTATAATACATTTTAATTGTTATATCGGTAAATAATTTATAATTTGCCTAAAATTAAATATTAATAGCCTTGGCTGATGTAACCTAAAAGAATTAAAAAGATCAAGGAGAGAAAAGAACCATTAATTACAAGGAAAAACAACATATAAACTCCCCAACTTAAATTTTGGTTCTGATTTATGATTCAAAGGTATTCCAAAATGAATGCAAGAAAACTTACTTTATTAGGCAAATTAAGATAACCTCTTTTCCTAATTTTTAAAATTTACTTTATATATATATATTTATATATTTTTATTTTTATTTTTATTTTTTTGTAATGAGATGAGTAGTTTACCTATTTTTCTTAATGCAAAAATACTTTTTCACTTTTTTAATGAGTGATAAAGTGAGATCATCACCACGTTCTTCAAGATAATATCTTTTTTGAGTTCATCAAACTCGATATCACATTAAAAAGTGAGTAGGTTTTGAGATAGATGTTCCAACTGCCTAATATTCGCCCCAATTTGTTTGTTAATTTAAAGTAGGGAGTTCAAGTTTTTTTTTTTCACCTATAATAAAAAATAATAATTAAGATTCATGGTAATTTTAAATGAACCCGGCGGCAGACCACATGCAGTTAATGGAACTGGTCAATAAGAATAACAAAATCATTTATAAATATAACTAATTAAAGACATATATCCTAAGTGGGAAATCTATGACGGATTCTTCATTTAATCTCCTTTACTTTTATTATAGCCTCCCATACTTTTAAGGACACATATGTCATTATCATTATTATTATTATTATTTTTTTTTTTTTGAAAAGAACACATATGTCACTAATTATTATATAGAATCAAAATTGAAAAATATGCATTATAAAGAGTGGCGCAATTAGTTGAAGACTTGGGCTCGAGAGGTGTGCTCCCTTTCGATTTTAGATTTGAGCTTTAACTGTAACAATAATTTGTGAGATTGACACTTGGATTCGAAAACATCTATACATCTACTATCAAATTTCAGAGATTGCTCTAATTATTAAATTGGTGACTCAAAACTTTCTCAAATTGAAACATACCCAATGTATGCCTTATATATGGTCGGTAATCTCACAATTAATTCAGGGCAAAACCCTAGTGTAAGCTCAACCATAGTTTGTTAACCATAGTTACATAATGAGATTGTGAATTCATATTCAACACCCAACTGTTTTTCTTTTTCAGTCTAAATATTTAAATTTTCATTCACAACTTCACATTTGCAATACAAAAACGAGCATTTTTCAATTAAATTAATAGAAGATCAAATTAGTATAATCGTTTTAGCTAAATCCATTAAATACATGAAAGCACTTTTGCGTTATGTATTTCAACAACACACTAATGAAAATCTAATGGCGTCTAATCATTCTTATTTTATAGGAAAAAATATATCAAACTTTATTGTTGCTCATCATGAGTAAGAAAAGAAATTCATTTTCTAAAAATGGGAGGAATAACTCAAAATTTCATTACCTTTCTAATGGTGTTATTAACTAATATAGTGGAGAATAGTTCAATTAAACTAAATCAACTTAATCATATCAGCATGAGTGATTGTGATTCGATTTTTTTAGTTTTGTGTCAAACCGATAACCGAACCAATATCTTTGATTTTTTAAAAATTAGATCCAAACCAATGTCCTAAATAACAAAATTATTGGTTCGGTTCGATTTTTTGTTTTGATTTCGATACAAACTTTTGTTATTTTTCTAAATTTTTTTGTCTCATTCTCAATTGTATTTTTAAGTTTATTCTAAAGACTTTGATTTTACTAACAAAAAATAATATTTTTTATAAGTATTGTAATGTTTTTACTTCATATTTCACATTTAAATTGGTTTTTCAATCAAATTTAAATACTAACATATTTTTTTCTTATTATTCATATATTCGGTTCAGTTCGTTTTTTTAATTAATTCTTCCATCAAGAACTGAAATCAAACCAATATATTTCGATTTTTTAAATATCAAACCGATTGATCGAATATAATTTTAAAAACGAACCAATCAGATTTCGTTTGATTTTATTGATTTCGATTCTCAAAATCAAATCCGTGACAGGGTGTTAAACTGGATTGCGAGTAAACAATAAAATTAATAGCTCAACCCTTTTTGTACATGTGGTGAAGAAATGTAAAGTACTATATATATATATATGAAGTTTCGAGGATAATTAAAATAAATAAATGAAGGATAGATAAGGGGGCAGGTGGGCAAAAATACTGTAAATCCAGAAATTGAAAGAAGTGGAAGGAGGGGTTTGCAATAATTATTTTTTCAACAAACGCCATTTACATCAAAGTGGGTGTTCTCCAAATCTATGGAGTTTAATTCTGATTCTTCAAACTAATTTTGACTTTTGCAGCCACCAAAGGTCATAATCCCAAATTCTTTCAAAAGGTTGCTTACACATTCTAATTAACCCTAATTATTCCCACCAAAACAAGATTATAAAACAAATTGCATTACACACAATTATGCTAAATTAATTCCAATTATTATCCAAATTAACTAACGATTGGTCTTTCTCCTCCTGCCTATATGTTCACTACCATTTATTTTTATTATGTAAATCTTTCATAAATGTATTATTGAATGAGGTAGTGGACGCCACGCACGAGCCTTGTCAATGTTTTGAATTTCTTCATAAGTGAATATTTATAATTAAAAGACTTCAACATTTGAACATTATACAATAAAATTTTATATCTTTGTCACAATTTATCATGATATCAGAGCTATGTTTCTCAGTTTATCGGTACAAGATAATTATGTTGCTTATTTAATGAAATAATTAAGGTTAATTGAAATTTAGGGTTTTGAAGAGTTTTACAAATGAAAAATGTTGTGGATGAAGGTGTTGAGTTAAGTCGTAATTAATTTTGAAAAAGAAGGCTGTTGCGTTTCAGACTTGTGGGTTTCATTGTTGGTGACGTGTGTTTGTTTTTGTTCTTTTAATTAACAATTGCACAAAAATAAGAAATTGGTGGTGGGTGTGTATTATTATCCCTTTTTTTTCTATAAAAAAGAAAAAAAAAATCTTTTTCCAAAATGGATTCTCTCACTATAATTGTCTTTCCAAATAATATTAGATATATTAGGACTAAATATTTTATATGTATTTTTTAATACTTTTAATATTTGTGCTTGGTAGTTTTTGTATATTTTTATGACAATATTTAGATCATATTAAAAAAATTTAAAATTTGATGTCTACATATATGGTCCGAAATCAGTTTTTTTTTTAACTTACAAAAAAAAAAAAGAAAAAAAGAAAAAAAGAATGAGACTCGTAATGAACATTCGATATCAAATTTTAGTTATGACTTAAATATTTATTTATTATTATTATTTTATATTAGAGATATTTCTGGGTTGCATTGTGTCCTCTTATGTGGTGACTTGGCCGACACCACACTTTTTTATTTGAAAAAAAAATGTTTGTGGTACGCAAAACACCACTAGAGAGCAGTATGTAACCTAGGCTGCATCTAAATAGACTCGTTTATACTATTACATTTTACAAGGTTTGATGTGATAGAAATGAATAGAAAGAAAAAAAAATGTTATATGTATTAGGTTTTTTTTTTTTTTTTGAGATTAGGTCATGTGTCCACTGTCTATAAAAAAAAATGGTATAAACCCTAAACCCTAAAATAGTACTTCAAAGTAGTATTTACTAAATATTCTTAAAAAAAAACTATTTTCAAACGAGATTTTGACTGTAGTTATTACTTTTAAATATTCACAATAAATCATCATTACTTTCCAAAACTACCTCCAAACAAGTTTTTGACTGTAATCATTATTTTTAAATACTTTTAAAAAAATTTCATTCTAAATACTAATTTTAAATATTATTAAAACTACACTCAAACAAGTATCTGACTACAACCCATTCACATTCAAAATAAATTCTCATTCTAGATACTAATTTTAAATACTCTTAAAATTTCAATCAAAATATCATAATACAGGTGAGTTAACTATATATATTGAACTTTTTAACTTTCAACTAAACTATATTTTATTGTAAAATAAAGGATGTTTCAAGAATAACAAAAAAAAAAAAAGCTAAAAATTAATTATATGAAATATTTTTTTTTAAAGAAGTCAATAGTTAAATTAGATACACTGAATTTTGCTATCTTCAACAAAAAATAATTAAATGAAAAAAAAAAAAAAAAAAAATCCATATCCACTTTGAATACTAAAAGTTTTGAAGATATAGGCATGCTCAAACTTAAGTTAAATTCAACACAAAAAGTTGATAAACCAATGATCACATGCTAATTAAATCCTCATATATATTATTGTTATTTCATGATTTGATTAATTTCACTCCCGATTAAGAAAATTAGATTTATCAAATAACAAGATAGTGGGTAGCTAGAAGCAAACACACACACCAACTTAATTAAAATTAATCGAATTTATCTCATTTTTAAAGGTTAATTAAAGATGGGAGTATTGATCAAATCAAAATTTTCTTCCTCAAATTAAGATAAATATCATTAATGATAATAATACTATATACTAATCTAGCTATGCTAATACGTACTCATAACACAAATTAAGTAGTTAACTATTTGAAAAAGCTAATTAATTTGGTTGCTTTGTTGAAAAAGCTTATGTTCTTCTCTTTACGCACTTCAATTTCGAAAGCTTGTTTGTCACTGTACTTTATTTGTCCATTTTGCATTTAAATTTATTATTCCTTCCATCTTCCCAACTATATATTTCCCCAATCAGTTTGGTTTTTAATTAGTTATTCTTAATCGATGATCTTTACATCTGCCAAATTCAAAAAATTCCAATTGCTTCTTGTCTAGCCAATCTTAATAAATTTGAACACATTATTTTAATACCATGATTTATTTTGAAAAAACTTAACTTTTAGTAAATATATATAATACATAAATTATTAAATTTTGAATAATAAATCATAAATAATATCTAACCAATACTTTAATATTTAAATATTGAATTCTAATTAATCGTAAAAAGTATTTCTATCGTATTTATTATCAACAAAAATTCAAGAAAGAAAAATAAGAATAAGGGATCCTGTTTTGGTTAACGCATTTGTTGAGATGGCCAAATATAGCCGTGTTTTTTCAAGTACAAATTAGGAGAGTGGAACCACAAATCTTGGATAAAGGGTGATACAAAAAAGATTCAAATTATTGATCGAGTGAATGTTAATGCATCACTAATGTCAGTTAAACTATGCTCGCTTATGCATATTTCAGCGTTTCTAGGTTTGAATGTTGTGTTTTTATATAAATGGGTATATTTACAACCGTTCGTTTTATAAGTATTTGATTTTTTTATTTTTTTATTTTTTGAAATTTAAGCATATATTTATTTAAATTTTTTACGTATGTTTAATCGTCTTTTAAGTAAGTATATGAATCCTAATCAAATTTCATAAAACCAAAACAAGAATTTGGAAGTTTTTTTTAGAAATTTCATAAAATCAAAACAATAATTTGGAAGAAAGTATATATTTATTTTTATATCTATATATATATATATATATATATATTTTTTTTTTTTTTATTTTTTTTTTTTTTTGAGTTCAACAATAGAAAAAAAAGAGCAGATAAATGAGATGTAGTTTAAAATGTGTATTCATTATCTCAAAAAAAAAAAAAAAAGTGTATTCACTTTATTGTCGTTTGTTACCTATGCAAATAGAAGTTTATTTAATCTGAAATTTTCCATTGGCCAAAAATAAGGAATTCTGATTAACTTAATTAAACTTCACAAATTTTTAATTAACAAACTTAATCCAATTGCCTTTCAAATTTTGGTAATTTAAACCTACAGCTAATATTCTAACGTATACCTTCCATAACTAAAATATTTACTTTTAATTTAAAAAAATTCACATACTACCTTATGGAACATGAAATAATATATACAAAAATTTAAATAAGCATAAATGTAAAATTTAAGAACTTAATGATTATCAAGCATAGCCTAAATTATATGATGTATTGATGTTAATCCTAATGAGAATACAATTTTTTTTTATAAATGATAAGAAATACATAAAATCTTCTGATATGTTATCAAATATAAATATATATATATATATATATATATATAAAATATATAGACTATCAAATTTTGAAAAATCTCCTAATAAACATAGATAATATTTAAGTAATATCATTAATATCTACTAATATTTAAATATCAAATCTAACTTATCTAGAGAATATATTTCATATTTAGTATTTCTAACCTGTTTGAAGATTAGTGTTGATAGATAATTAAGTGATAAAATTTGATACAGAGTTTGATAGAAGATTTAGTAATTGGACATTTATCTTCCACCAAAAACAATTTTAACAGTTCGATCCACTTGAGATTTCAATGTCATTTTGGGTAATTCATTAATTAACAATCTTATCCATTATTTGCAATATTCACCTCCTTCTCATCCTCCACTAAACATTCCATCTATATATATAAATATAAATACCTCACAAACTTCATATCATTATAAATCCACCCCATATAACTCAAGCTAATTAATTTTCTTTTTCTCTTATGGGTTCGTCAAAATGTGACAAAAATGTGAGCTTTGCAGCTCCGAGGTCGTTCGGTAAGAGGCTGAAATCGGATCTGAAAGAGACGTTCTTTCCCGACGACCCGTTCGGGCAGTTTGGCGACGAGAAGCAGAGGCCAATAATGCAGAGAGTGAAAAAGAGGGTACAATATTTTGTGCCAATTTTGGAATGGCTTCCTAATTACAATATGAATATGTTCAAGTATGATTTGCTTGCTGGTATTACCATCACCAGCCTTGCTATCCCCCAAGGTATTAGCTATGCCAAGCTTGCTACCCTCCCTCCAATCATCGGCCTTTGTAAGTATTACACTAATTTATCGATCTAAATTTTTTATGAGAAATACTTATCTTTGCCTTCGTTTATGTAAAAAAAATAATAATAATAATAAATATATATATATATATATATTGTGGCACGTGTCACATATATACTAACCCAGACTTACGTCCTTATTCATAAAAAAAAAATCAAATATTCCTTTATTATTATTATTATTATACAAGTTACGCCAAAAAACACAGACATATAATTTATTGACATTTTTGTTTAATATTTTGTTTGTTTTATTTTGGTTTTCTTTTTAACCTTAAATTTGGTTAAATAACATTAATTTAACAAAGGCTTTGATTATTTAAAGAGGAAAAAGTTAATAGGCAATTTTCTTTTAGATTAACCAATTATTTTAGTCTTAGAACATTTTAGTAGGTTTTTAAATATTCAATTAAAATTTTTGTACTTGGAATTGGTTTACATAAAAAATTTTGTAAAATTTATTCACTATTAACGTCTCCCTCTCTAAATCGAAAAGATTAATAGTGCATTTTCATTACTTGATGGTAATCTAATTTGACACTAAATTACGATGGTACGTAAGATTTTGTGATCCTCTCCTCAATTTGTACTAATAAAAAAAAACGTCTCGTTACCTAATTTTTTTTTTTTTTTTTTTAATGTTTGGATACATTGAATTAGTATCAATTTTAATTAGTATGAGAATATAACATAATCTAAGTCTAATTTCAAACCTTTTTACTTTCGGAAATACAAACTCAAGTAACGTAACTATGGAAACTATAAAGTATTAGACAACATTTGTTTGAAGAATTCTCTATTTTATTTATTTATTTATTTTAAATGGGTAATTTGTTTTGGGTGGGCAGATTCGAGCTTCGTTCCGCCGTTGATATACGCGGTGTTGGGAAGTTCAAAGCATCTGGCGGTGGGGACGGTGGCGGCGTGTTCGCTGCTGATATCGCAAATCATCGGAAAAGTGGCGTCGCCGGAGCAACAACCAACACTGTATCTCCACCTCGTTTATACAGCCACCTTGGTCACCGGCCTCATGCAGGCCGCCTTAGGCATTCTAAGGTGCTACAACACAACCAACACACTAATTAATTGATTACTTTAATTCGAAGGAAATCAGCTAATTTAATTTTGATGTTCGTTGGGGGGGGGGGCAGATTGGGAATTTTGGTGGATTTCTTATCTCATTCCACCATCCTTGGGTTTATGGGAGGGACGGCTGTGATCATTTCCCTACAACAACTCAAAGGCATATTTGGACTCACTCATTTCACCCATAAAACCGATGTCTATTCCGTTCTCCATGCCGTTTTTACCCTTAGAAACCAGGTTTTATTTCTTTTAATTCTTCTTCAATCGTTATTATTGATTTATTTATTTTTAATTCTAAAAAGCAGAAATATTTTTTTCACTTGCTTGCAGTGGAAATGGCAAAGTGCTGTGGTGGGCATCGTCTTCCTTGTTTTCCTCCAATTTACTAGGTACCTGGTAAGTTATTTTTCTCTCCTCTCTATTTACTTATAATTCAAAAATTAAAACATTATTATTTTATTTTATTTTATTTTATTTTTGTTAACAGAGAAACAAAAACCCAAAGCTATTTTGGGTATCGGCGATGGCTCCGATGGTGACGGTGATTGTCGGGTGTTTGTTTGCGTATTTCATCGATGGAACTCAGCATGGAATTTTAACTGTACCATTTCTTTCCTTTTTCTTATTTCTCTTTGGAAAGAACACCTTAAGTTCATAATTTATATACATTTCTTAGAAATAAGGAACATCACATTAATTATTATGACATAGTATTACTTTGTTTTGATTAATGTTAAGGGATATACCATCTAATCTTACAACATTTGAATTACAAAAAAAAACTATTTCTAAGTGGGTGGGTATAGTGGATTGAAACCATCTCAAACACCAAAAAATCTTCTTGACGCCACTCTATGATGTTATGAGATAACTTTGTTTGTCAAATAACATTCATGTAGTAAAACTAAACTCCACCCTTCCCAAAATCTAAATATAGACATTAGACAACAAGAAATTTTAAAAACTTGTGTGTGTAGTAGACCCACCATTTAGTATACGTGGCACGTTACATGTCACGTAAATTTTTTTTGTTTTTAATATTTATATGATATCTAATGTGTCACCTACACCAAATTAAATGTAGAGCTCTCCTATGTATTAGTGTGTATCTTTTTAATTACCTAATCTAACTCTACAAATCTACGTAGATCAGTTTCACAATTTCAAACAATACCATAAAATTAAATGACACTATGCTTGACTAAAGTTCTAAACTAAACCCTCTTTTAACTGTTTTTTTAATTAACTAATATCATTGTTTCTAACATTGTTAGACTTGATTTCATCACAGGTGGGTAAGTTAAGCAAAGGAATAAACCCTCTCTCTATTCACTTACTGAACTTTGACTCCAAATATCTACCAGCCGTGATACAAACTGGCATGATCACTGGCCTTCTGGCTTTGGCTGTGAGCTTTTCTCTCTTTTACTCGAATTCCCATTTTCATTTTCCTCTTTAAAAATCCAGCTTAAACTTTCTTCGTTATCTAATTATATCTCAGGAAGGAATAGCAATTGGTCGAAGTTTTGCAATTATCCAAAACGAACAAGTGGATGGCAACAAAGAAATGGTAGCCTTTGGTTTGATGAACATCGTGGGATCTTTCACTTCCTGCTACTTAACCACTGGTTGGTTAATAATCAAATCTAATACTTAAATTACTACATCAATTATTATGATTCATGACCACTAGAAACAATAACAAAAAGTTGTGCAAATGGAATTACCTTCTTTTTTCTTTTTTTTTTCAGGGCCATTCTCAAAGACTGCAGTAAACTTCAATGCTGGATGCAGAACAGCAATGTCAAACATAGTAATGGCTGTCTTCATGGCTCTAACTCTCCTCTTTCTTGCTCCTCTCTTCAGCTACACTCCTCTTGTTGCCCTTTCTGCCATTATCATGTCCGCCATGTTTGGTCTGATCAAATACGAAGAAATCTATCACCTTCTCAAGGTCGACAAGTTCGATTTCTGCATTTGTATGGCGGCTTTCTTGGGCGTTGCCTTGTTGAGCATGGATGTTGGCATCATGCTTTCGGTTAGTAAGTTCTGTCATAACATATAAATTATTTAGAACTCAAATGTTGTGAATAATTAGAATAACAAATGAAAAATAAAGAAATGCGAGACAAATAATACTGATTTAATTGATTCACTAATTATTAGAATGTCAGGATTAGGATTAGTATGGCTCATTGGGCTTATCATTAGATTAGAATTTGTTACTTCTAGGATAGTGTTGAGGACCTGAGGTGTGGCTAATAGCCTCCACCTCTTCTTCAATAAACCATTTCTCCAAAACCTTCGATCTCTACAATGACATCTCCTTCTAGCTGCTACTCGAATAATGTCAATAACATTAAGTTAACTATGTCCACAAGCAAAGCACTACGACTACCAGTAGAGAAGAGAATCCTTTTTATTGAAGAGATAAGAATACAAATGCTTTATCAAATGGGGCTAGAGTTGTACAAGAATTTATAATGACATTCTTATAAAACTAACTATGGTACAAAAATACATAACAGCTTAATACGAAAGTATAAACTCGATGATATATAAGATTAATGCTAGTTGATTGGACAGCGAGATCTCAACTAAATAATCTAAGTTATCAATAGCGCAACATAACTAAAATCAAAAGCATTTCAAAATCAAATTTCTCTATCACTAAACTATATATTGGGCAATTGTGTTATCAATTTTTTTACCAGGTGGGTCTGGCTTTGCTGAGAGCTCTTCTTTACATGGCTAGACCAGCAACTTGCAAGCTTGGGAAAATACCAAACACCGTTTTGTACAGAGATGTAGAGCAGTACCCTAATGCAACTAGAGTCCCAGGAATTATTGTTCTTCAACTCGGTTCTCCTATTTATTATGCTAACTCCAACTACATAAGGGAAAGGTAACAAAAAATTTCGTACACGCATTTTATCAAACAGTTTACCTGCATACAATGATGCCTTCGATTAACCAGTCCGATTCTTGCGGTTTTTCAACAGGATTTTCAGATGGATTCGTGATGAACAGGCGATATCTGATTCCAAAGATGGATCAGTCCAACATGTACTGCTGGAATTGAGTGGTAACGATCCATAATCCTTTCATCCAAATCCTCTGCTCTCAACAATTTTGATCTTTACTGAGTTGTTTGTTTGTGAAGGAGTTACATCAATCGACATGACGGGAATCGAAACACTAGTGGAAATCCGCAGATCGTTAAAAGCAAAAGGAATTCAGGTAATTTGGCACTGCCCCCACCAATCAATTTCACTGTTTCCTTCCCTGTAATGAAAAGAAACTGAAAATTTTGTACGATTTCAAACAGATGGGAATTATAAACCCGAGAATCGTAGTGATGGAAAAGATGATCGCATCGGAATTCGCAGAAACGATGGGGAAAGAAAACTTCTATTTGTCGGTAGAAGATGGAGTGGAAAGGTGCTTAGATTTGGCGTACAAATCAAAGCATACAGATGCAATTGATGGAAGCTCCGATGTGACGTCAATGGAGAAGTGGGTATGAAATTTATGAGAAATTGGGAAATGATTCAAGAAGCAGACTTTTGACCGTTGGTATTGTTGAATTCAAAAAAAAATGTTTCTGGTTTAAGAGGAGCTTCGTCTTCTGCAACTCTCGATTAGGTTTAGTTGTACGGAAAGTAATAAGTTTTCCATTACCAAATGTATGGTGAGGCATTGCCAAGAAATCAAAGCATTAAAAAAGTTTCAAATCTAATCTATATA
>JBBMEG010000009.1:8419793-8437012 GCA_037832605.1 Cyclanthera cordifolia | reverse complement strand
GAAGGACGGCCGAATAATGACACGACTGGACGTGATTTTGAAGCCTCGTGGATTAATTAGAAAAAGGAAATAAAATATTATTTTCGTCAATTTTCTGTTTCTTTTTTTTTTTTAATTTTTCGTTCGTTTTAATTTAAATACGTCGCCGGGCAGACCTTTCTTCAAACTCCAAACCCTTACTGGATTGTTGCAGATCAGGTCGCAACCACCATTACTTACAACACTTTCTTCTTCTTCTTCTTCTTCTCTTTCACTTCTTTCTGAGCTCTCTCTCTCTCCTCTCTCTAGGGTTTATGCAGGGCTTCGATGTCGTCTACCGTTACTCCTGCCTCTTCTTCCTCCTCCCCTCTTTCTTCTAAGCTCTGCTATAATTCAGACTGTAAGGAATTGAGACCTGACCGCTCCAGAAAGGGATGGCGTCTGCGCACCGGCGAGTTTGCCGAGCTCTGTGATCGATGCGCGTAAGTTTACATTTCTTTTTTTTTTTTATTCGTCGTTTCTATCATTTTCTTTACTCGGTTTGTTCTGTTATCAGTTTGGAAGTTTATTTGGGCGTGTTTTTGGTGGTATTAGGTTTTGTGTGTGCTTGTTTTAATGCAGGTAAGGGGATAGGGCGTATCTTTTGTCTCATTCTCTTTAATTGTTTAGGCGCTTTTTTTTTTCTGCGAGATTGTTTTGATATTGGTTGTAGTCGTTTTTTTTTCTTTTAATGCTTAAATAGTTTAGAGTTCAGTAGTTTTCTTGTTTACTGTTTTTGAGCTTCTGGCCATTGGGTACAAATCTTCGTGAAGTACGGCGTAGTTTAAATTCAGGTGAATTTTTCTTTGGGGTTGAGGAATAACTGTAATTTTCATTGCAAGATTTGTTTTCTAACGACTTGTAAGAAGTCTGGACTGGTACCGGCAGTTCTTATGATAGTCTCGTGCTCGAAGTGATTATCTCCTGTTTAATGTTTTTGCAAATCTCTTCCTCAGTGCACCGCATTTTTTTTGGGATAATTAACCTACAGATAAAAGAACGAAAGAACGAACAAAAAGAAAGGGCTGATAAAAAGAAACTCACAAAAAAGAGGGAGGCTGTAGAATAACGGTTTCCAATCAGGTACAATAGTACATGGAGAATAATACAAAAAAAAAAAGAACACTTAGAAATAGAGATTCATAGAGAAAGATAAAATTTTATGAGGCCCCGCACACATTGGTTTGGGTTGTTTTCGGTTTGTTCCCTAGGACATAATAAAACACAAGTACCAGATGGCTTTACAACTGAATTCTTCAAGTTTTTTTAGATACTTTTAAAGTTTTATGGGATACTTTAAAGCATGATTTGATTGTTATGGCTAAAATTTTGTATATTACTTAGATCATTAATGTATCTTTGAATGCAACATATATATGTCTAGTTGCAAAGAGAATGGACTCCAATTCAGTGTCTGACTATAAGCACATTAGTTTGATCTCTTGTGCATACGAAATTATTGCTAGGGTCTTTTCGAATCGCTTGAAATAGACTCTTCCATCCACAATAACCGAGAATCAGTTGACTTTTGTTGGAGGCCAATTTTGAATGCATCAGCCAATGAAATTATTGACGATTGGACTCTAATGGGCAAAGAAGGTGTTGTGCTTAAAATAGATATTGAAATGACATTTGAAACGATTGATGGGGACTTTTTGGACGTGGTTTTGTATTCCAAGGGCTTTGGATTTGCGTGGATGAAATTGATTAGAGGTTGTATCTCGAGTGCAAATTAAGCGTTCCTCATCAAAGGGAGGCGCAGAGGAAAAATTATTCCTACCAAGGGTGTTCGTCAAGGTGAACCTCTTTCTCCTTTCCTCTATATTGTGTTAGATTGTCTTAGTCACATCATATCTCATAGTTCTAGCATTGGGAAAATTGCATCTCATCTCGTTGGTAATTCAGATTATAGGATTAGCCATCTTCAATTTGTCGTTGATATGCTTTTCTCTACAACTGATAAATTTGTGTTGGTGATTAACGTTTTTGAATATGCTTATGAGCTTAAGATTAATCAGTCTAAAAGTGAATTGATTGGTGTTCATGTGAATCCTTCTTGTATGAATTGGATGGTCACTCGCTTTGGATGCAAAGACGGTTTTTGGCCATTGACTTACCTAGGCCTCCCCTTGGGTGGGAATCATAAAGCAATCTCTTTATGGGACCCCCTATTTTTGAACGAATGGAGAAGAAACTACACAATTGGAAGAATGCATACATATACAAAGGTGGTTGACACACCATGATACAAGCAACCCTTTCTAGTTTGCCAACTTATTACTTCTCTTTATTTTCGGTTCCATCTCTTATTTTAAAGCGTCATGAGAAACTGTTGAGAGACTTCTTGTAGAAAGGATCAAAAGGTGATGGTGCACTCAACTACCTAAGCTTATGGGTGGGCTTGGTATTGACAACCTACAACAAAGGAATTAATCTCTTCTAGCTGAATGGATTTTTCAAACTTATTGATGCTAAGTATTATGCTTTTATGAATGATTTTGGCTGGCTAAAGGCTATTAGATCAACTGCCTTTCGTGCTCTTTGGAGGTTTATATGTACTGAATATTATTCAAGAGCGAATTGTTCGTGGAGTTGGCAATGGTACTACCACGCCTTTATGGACCGATCCTTGGTTAGATTGTGGAGTGCTTTATACAACATTTACATGCTTGTTTCATCTTACAACTCAACCGGACATTGCCATTGATGACTCGTGGAATCATGAATCAGGTGCTTGGAACTTGTGACTTCGTAGGAATTTGACTAAGATGGAGGCTATTGAGTGGTCTACGCTTTCTAGCCATCTATATTGCTTCAGGTTCCGTAATATTACAGATTCTTGGATTTGGCCATTGGAACGCAATGGCATGTTCTCACTTAAATATTTAGCATTGAGTTTGATTGGTATAAGAAATCTGAATGACAAGAATCTTTACTTGACCAGTTGGAAGGATTTTTACCCTAAAAAATTAAAAAAATATTAGGGAACGTAGTCAAGGTGTGGTTAATATACTCGATCATTTACGACGAAGAATGCCTCATTTGACTTTTTCACCTGGACGATGTGTTTTATGCAAAGAAAATTGGGAATATTAGATGCATTTATTCATCCATTGTCCTTTTACAAGTCTCTCCTGGTTTGATCTCTTGCCGACATTTAATTGGTCCATGGTCATGTCAAATGATGTTAATACTTTCTTATTTATCATCCTTGCAGGCCACCCATTCAATGGTTTGAAGAATTCTCTTTGGCTAGCATTTTGTAGAGCATTCTTATAGTTGCTTTGGGGGGAACTGAATAATAGAATCTTCAATGACTTATCACAGACACTTGATTTTCTACTAGAACAAATCCTATCTACTATGTATTTTTGGTGCAAGGATAATCCCGCTTTTTCTTCTTATGGTCTTTCTTACTTTATTTCCAATTGATAACTATTTTTGTAAGGCCAATGGGCTTCGGGAAATAATCCCTTATTTCGTAAATTCAATGTATTTTTGGTGCAAGGATAAGCCCACTTTTTCTTCTTGCAGTCTTTTTTAGTTTATTTCCAATTGGTAACTATTTTTGTAAGCCAAATGGGCTTCGGGAAATAATTCCTTATTTCATAAACTCAATGAAATTGTTTTTATTACAAAAATTCCAACTTTCATCTCCCCCTTCACTCCGAAGTGGTTCGTCAGAATAACTTTAATCAACCCATCCTTTACATCACATTTATCATCCACCTCATTTCTTTCAAGGACTTGACGACAACCACCAAAGCCCTCAGGGACCGATTTTTGACCGATTTTTCCCTTGTAGAACAGAATCCGTTCACCCCAAATCAGTTCGATTCACTTATTTTGATTTGGTTTTTTGGGCATTAAATAGAAGGATAATGTTTCCTTGATTGCTTTATGATTAGTTAGAGCTTAGTATAAGTAATGGTCAGTTGTTAAGTGCCATTTGCTGCTTTGCGTACGGTGAAACTTTTGTCTTGCTAATTGCTATATTGTATCACCCGTTGACAATTGGCGACTAAGAAGCACGAACATGGATACAAGATGCTGACACTAACACATAGACACTATTATTTAAAAATGCTGAACAAATACGTCATGGACACATTATTTTTTATAATTTTTTTAATGATATTACAAAGTCAAATCCTAATATCCTAACCTTTACACTTATTGTGAAAATTGAGTGAAATAAAGATGAACATGAAAATTCATTTAACGTTTGAATTTAACCCACATTGTAAAGGCCCAACCCTAACAAGGGTCCCATCTAGGACCTCATTCTAGATGCATGAGTAAAACGGCCTTTAAAAATTGAGACATGCTGAATTAAATGTTTCATTAAAATAGATTAACATATAATTCTTAAATCAACCAAAACATTGTACTCAGTCCATAAACGATTCAACAAGGTAAGAAAACAATAAAATGCATGGCTCCATAAAATCCATGAAATAAGAGAAAACAGGTGATGCAAGTAATAAGAAAATAGGTGGTGCAAGTAATAAGAACTAGACAGACTCATGGTCTCTACAACTCCAGATCAGCCATCCTGATACAGCCTGTGCGTACCTGTGGATGCCCACAGAGAAAAGGGGTGAGTTTATTAAACCCAGTAAGGATCCCTAACTTAGGACCAATATAAGCATGATTATGGTAAAAGGAAACTAATGCATGTTGTCAAAAGATGAATTTAATGAGCGCAGTGTCGGGCAACCCTAGTAGGGCTAAGCCATCTCGGGTCTTTATGTTTAGTACGTCGAAACAACCCTATTAGGGCTAAGCCAACCCGGGTCTATTATGACCAATGGTGCCGGGACAACCCTAATAGGGCTAAGCCAACCCGAGTCTTATTGTGGATCATTGAATGTGGCTTTCATAAACAATCATAATCATGGCATGGCAATAATATCCAACATAGCATGACATTAATATCCAAACATCACTACAAGTAGTAAGCACGAAATACAATTCAAGACATCAATAAATTCCACCCAATTTCCCCTAAACATGCATATAATTACTCACATGAACCCAAGCTAAGGATATGATTCCTTACCTTGGCCGATTTCCACTAATTAAGCTCTTAAGTGCTCGAACTGCGACTTTTGGAAGCTTCCCAAACTTTAATTGGCCCAAATAGTGTCAAAGAGTCAAAATTAGCACCTAAGACTATCAAAATCAGACTCAGAATGTCGAAAATACTTACAATAGTATACCCGAAAATTTTCTGGCGATCGGCGGCGACACGTGGCTGAAACAAGGGTCGGTGGCAGTGCATAGAAGAGACGACGGTGGCACGTGTGTCTCACGTGCAGTGAACATGCATTGTTAGTGCAAGTTGAAAGTGTCACGGTCATACTTTCGACACGTGCGACACCATGATTTTTTGCTTCAATCATGGTCAGCCTTACGGGGAGCTTCAGCCCCAAACCCTTCTCTCCGATCATTTTGTGGCTTCGTTGTACTTTCAAGTGAGGTTCTCTCCCTCGACTAAGCTCCATTCAGGAGACAACGGAAGTCTTCTAGGACATACACGTTGTCTTAGCGTGCATTCCTTGTTAAACGCGACTCTAGCCGACTCACCTTTGCTCTAGGCCAAGTCCTGAGGCTCGTCCTTGCCTCTACATCAGGCCAAGGTCGTCTCGATGCAACTTCGCAACTCGATCCTCCCTCCAGGATCATTTAGAACATGTTAGTATGACTCAAACATCGATCTAAGACTTCGTTAGGGTTCATTTGGACCTGAAACGGGCCCAAACATGCCTTTATAGCTAAACTGGGGCTAACCGGGTGATTTCGGGACATACCGGGACCTACCGGGGCAATATAACGCAAACCGGAGCTCATCGGGGCATTATATTGAAAATTGGAGAATAACAGGCAAGACTGTCCAAAACCGGAGAAACCGAGTCCATCGATGCATACCGGGGCCATCCCGAGCCTCGGGATGCCACCGGGCTTAACCGCTCATCCGAACACGCCTTCTCGAAACCGTCTCGATGCCTTCCTAGGGATAGGTTGATATTTGAGCTTACCCGAACATCCATCCATCCAGGACCTTATTCGGGGGTTGACCCCTTCCGTGCCAATGCTGGGCCAATTCTGCATCCCGGGCTGCCCCTCGATACATGTCACCAACCTTTACCCCCGAGAAGGAGCGCAACGTCAGCACACCCATGCCATCTGACACTGTCCTCGGGAACCCATACCGAGGAATCACTCAAGACGCTCGTCTTGCAAGTGCTCGCCCACACCATGAGACACTCGTGTGCCATGGGTTAGCTCACTTAGGTTACATGGCCCAGGGGTGATGGAAAGCCAACACCATGCCTCACCCTATAGTGCATTGTGAGTCATTTTTGATGTGGCAGGTTTGCACGTCTTTTTGGCGAGGAGACATACGGGAGCGTGGAGAGTTTGTCTGGTGTCCGATCGACACCAAATTTGGCGAGCTTACATATTTCATATAGACGATCTTAACTCCAAAGTTTGGCCTCGAAACTCGTCCCGAAGGCATGAATTTCGAGGTAGTCGCCCGGGGCCCGACATCGACCCCTACTAGCTTAACATTGACCCCGCCGACGACAGAGCCATGCCTTCATCTTCGCAACCCAACTTGGTCATGCTTAGCTACACTTTTTTGGTGTGTTTGAAGAGTGTTTGGAAGTATTGGTATCGAACATGTGTTAGACACAAATACTTTGTCAAAATCCAAGTTTCTGTGCTCCCTAGATTGATAGGTATGATTCTCGTTCGTTTCTTCAACTATTTTTCTCATCAACGATGATAGATGATTGCTAATCGCTTCTTCTAGCATGCGGAAGATCCATGTGAGTAGTGCTGCAAGATGATCCTTTATCCGTCAACGTCGAGTTTCTCCTTCTACATACTCCTTTTGGTTACAAAAGGAGTTGCTCTTTCTTTTGCTTGTGTGACCCACCCTACTATGTGAAGAGCCGCAGGTCTTCTCCACACATTCCATCATTTTGGGCCGAATTGGGATGGACTACTTTCTCTTGCAATTTTCGATGGAGTTTCTCGACATATGAGTTCATCCACCAGATTTGTAGCCAATTCATGAAATAATCCTTTAGATATTCAAGTCCACCCCTCTTTGGATCAAGTTGGTCGTTCAACTTCTTGTGAACTACGACTTGTTTTTTTTCGAGTTATTTCATTGTATACAAGGCTTCGATCACGATCCTCTCTTCTCTTTGTAAGACTTTCATCTTTCAATGTAATTACTGTTGTACTAAAATGTTGTGGGTTCAAATCATGGTAGCTAACTACATAAGAATTAATCTCTTATGAGTTTCTTTGACGTTTAAATATTGTAGGGCCATGCACTATGTTCCTTGAGAATAGTCAAGGGGCGTACAAATTAGCTCGGACACAGATATAAAGAAAAGAAATTGTTTTCGTTCCTTATGAAAAAATAGATTTTCAGTGCATTGGATATCCATATTATACGATATGGTGCGTGCATGTTGATAGATTTAGGACATTGTTGTGCTGACAAGTAGGAAGTAAACTGATATGCTTATGATGGTTGGCTGTGATGAGATGGCTATTTACATCAAAAGATTATGTTGATTGAAATTCACCTATGCCTATGGGTGATTTATGTTATCTTATAACTCTGAATAAAAATAGGGAAACTTACAAAACTAATCAAAATTTATTAAATGATTACAAATATGGTCACTTAAAGAAAATTAGCATTAGTAGTCATTGTATTATTGAATATTGTCTAATTTATAAACAGTATTAAAACATATTAATTACTATATATATGCAAGTACTTTATAATTTGCCTACCTTTGTAATTGGTTTGTGTATAGCTCATCCAATATAATGTGTTGAATTAGGTAAACTACAAATGAACCTAAAAGGTTAAGCTGATAGGTTGGGGTAAATTTAATTATATCAACTAACACTTCCCCTCACACGTAGACGTAGAAATTTTAGGAATGTCCTACAAGTGGAATTAATTTTAAATAAGGAGGAAAACGATATGGTAGGGACTCGAACTCAGGACTTCTGTTGTGATACCATGTTGAATTATGTAAACCACCAATCAACCTAAAAGCTTAAGTCGATAGGTTGGGGTAAATTTAATTATATCAACTAACATAATTTCCCATAAAAATACTCATAGGACTTTTAAAATTTTTAGAACGCTGTTCAAATTCTATCTTGTTTTAGTTCTGCTTACGAGGAAGGTAGATTCTGTGAGACTTTTCACTTGAATGCATCTGGTTGGAGGTGCTGCGAATCCTGTGGAAAGGTGAGCTAAAGAAGGTTCATTTCTATCAATTTATATTATCTTGTAAGATGCGACCGTTCAACTTCTAAACTTTACTTTTGGCTCTCTTGCACATTTTTTACTCATAAAAATTCTCTTTCTTCAGCGGGTTCATTGTGGGTGTATTGTTTCTGCTCATGCTTTCACCTTATTGGATCCTGGGGGTATCGAGTGCATGACATGTGCACGGAAGAATGTCATATTAGTAAGAACGTCATCTCAGATTTTGTTTAGTTTTTGCTCATTTTTGTATGCTTTATATATCTTGATTAGTAGGATGGAAAACTGGAGCAATTTAACTTTTGGAATCTTGTGTTACTGTTAAAATTTTTTTCGACCTTTTTAACGAATTTTATTCTTGGTTGCTAATCTTTTTTAGTAAGGTCTCATACATTCCAGCAAGAGTTTTTATCATTCATACATTTTCTGACATTTTGTTTCCTCGTGGCTTGCGAGTAAAATATTGGCATTTTTTTCTTCTAAACTCTATGCGGAGTCTCTTTTCTCTTTATTTTTTTATTTTTTATTTTTTGCAATTGCAAGATTCTGGCAGCAATTGCATCCCTCTTGGGAAATATTGAATCTCACAAGAAAACCTCTGGGAGAATGTGGGAACTAGATAGGCAATCGTTACTTTTTTCCTTCAAGCTAATTGCCACCTTGATCCGTCCCAAAGGATGGTCGAAGACTTGGGCTTTGAAGGTGTGTTCCTTTCAAGGTTCCAGGTTCGAGACGCACTTGTGACATTAATTTGTACACAGTTTCCGTGTCTCTATTCCTTCAATGTCAGCTGATGTCTGGCCTAGGGACGAGCGTGGTGACCCCGGGTATAGTGGACATAGCTTCGATTTTTTGGTTTTCAAAAAACTTTTATTTTGCCACCTCGATCTTAATTAAAGTATTATTTGAATTTTATGTGATATAAGTTAATTAAAATACCCTTTTCTTAGTGAGCCTCAAACTGATGCTGATGCCATTTCATCATCCTTACTACTATTTGTTTGTGGCTTACTTTCTAGCGTTATTAGGTTTTTATTTTCTCTTTGGGTTCATCCTCCAGTGTTAGTATATGCTTCATGTATGTGCAACTTTTGGAATTATAAGTTAACATGGTTTGGTTGAATTCCAGTACGTTCTACACTCTGACTCAACTTTCTCATATTTGATTCAGCCGCTAAATCCAGTATGGCCACCATCTTTGCTTTTCCATTCAGCTTTGCCCGATAGACTAAAAGATCTATCTGTGAAAAATTGGAGTCAGTTGGCTGGATCAGGTCCTGTACCATGGCGCCAAGCTCCCAGTATGTTCAATTCTTCTCTTCCTTCTGGTGAATTGCATCATAGAGCACCTTATGAAGTTGACATATCAGCTGCCCTTAACAAACTTAATACTAGTGAGAGGTTTCCCATATCTTTAGAAAAAAGAAAAAATGAAGACTTCTCTGAAAGGTTCTTGAATGGGAGTCTGAAGCAATGTGGACAGGATATTTGTGAAAATGGGATTGCAGGTGTGGTTCTTTTTTTTCTTTCTATCTCATGTTTTGAAAAAGGGCAAATAATATTAAGTAAAATACTGATAATTAGGCACCATTCATTTTGCTGCAAACAATGTTTTTTCCTTTATGAAAATGCCAACGGTTGGCTAAACCCGACTGTTGATATCATGTAGGAGGCATTAAATGCGAGGATAAGCCTAGCTCATGTTCTAGTATTCCACAACAGTCTAGCTTTGTGAAGGAAGATACATCGACTACACAATATGGATTGAATGTACCTTATGCGCTTCCAAACGAGCCAAGTGCACGGAGTAGGATTTCTGGAACTCATTTGAGACCAACTCCTCCATCTCCTCTGCCAAAGCAGATCAATACCAACTCACAAAATGGAGCTGAACTGTCTAATGAAACACAACTGCGCAATGGAAGGCCTAAAGGAGATTCACGTGGAAGAAATTATCTGCTTCCTCGATATTGGCCTAGGTTTACCGACCAGGAGCTACAACAAATATCTGTTGAGTATCCTTCTGCCCATACAATATTGGGATAATTTTAAAATATGAAATAAAATGGTTCCTAGTTGTCAAAGGCTTGTTATTCTGATTACTTGGCTTTTTACTCTCTTAATTTAGTTAAATTATAGCTGATATATTCAAGAATATTCAAGTACCTTTCCATAGTTCTTGACTGATTTTGTAGAAGTATTCAGCTAGTAGCCTTGACAATATTCAAGCTCAAATTCTGTTATTACTCCATTGTTTGAAAAAATGTTGAGTGCTAGTGATGCCGGGCGGATTGGCCGTTTGGTGCTTCCGAAGAAATGTGCAGAGGCGAGTATTTATTTTCTTGTGTCTATTTCTACTTGTGCGTTGTTCCTTCGGGGACACCAGTAAAATTTATTTAATGAGTTCAATACATACATCACTATTCTGCTTGCAAGTTCATTATATGTATACTATAGTATTCTATAGGAAACTTGTGGGACTGAGAAATTTAGTTTACTTAAAAAAATCTTGTAAGCACAGAAGTTATACTGTGATACTTGAGATGCATTCTTAACTAAAGGAAGATGCCCGAGCTTAGTGAAATGCTCACTGTTTTTTATTGTTAAGCATATTTTTTGTTCTATTGCTTCATCTATGGACATTCACATACTATACCTATACCTGTTTGTTCTGTCATCAATCAGCTGGTTATAATATACTTTCAACTTGCAGGCCTATTTTCCATCAATATCTCAGCCTGAGGGATTACCTCTAAAAGTACAGGATGCAAAAGGAAAGGAGTGGATATTTCAGTTCCGTTTTTGGCCTAATAATAATAGCAGGATGTATGTTCTTGAGGGGGTTACTCCCTGCATACAGTCCATGCAATTGCAAGCAGGTGACATAGGTATGCATATAACAATTAAAAAAAAAACTCCCTGTCTTATCCAATTAAAAAACTACTCAGGAATTACATGCCATGGTTTGAGGTGGCATTTCTTTCTTCGGGATTCTTTTTTTATTGATAGAGATTTGCAATACTTTTGTGAACACATGCAATGCCGTTAACTAGCCTAGGCCAGTTGGTAGTAATGTTTTAGACTTTTTATTTACAAAACTAAGCCTGTTTCCTTAGTAATTGTTTCTTATTTTAAAGAAAGGCTGTTTCCTTTGTTTTTGTTTGAACTCTTTTAACAAGACTTAAAATGCTAAAACATATATTTCTAAACTACCTCATGTATATTTAGAATTTTGGCAAAGATTTATAAAGAACTCAAAAATCACACTACAAAGTATTGAAGTTGTTCTCCCTATCACAATGAAAAAAATGGTTCCCAAAATAGTATTCTGGAAAATAGTTTGGCAAATAGCTCCAAAATGTTTATCAAACAACTCTTGATTGATTTATGGTTAATTACTTATTTTCCTGACTGATATGAGTTATGTTGTTTATTATTTTTATAATCAAATCATATATATATTTATCTTATATACTTCGTTGCACACGGCCTCACTCATTTTATGGACTGAAACTTCCTTCCATGTCATCAGTGACATTTAGTCGACTAGAGCCAGAAGGCAAGTTGGTTATGGGTTTCAGAAAGGCCTCAACAGCGGCTGATCAGGTTTTCTGTTTTCAAGATATCTTATTACTTTTGTGCATGTTGAAAATGTTGAGTGATATCTGGCATCTTATTGGCATTTAGAATGTGGAAGTTAAATTCATTATTGTATTTAGAATATTATATGGATTTGTTCTGCTTGGAGATCTTCACTGTTCACTTCATTTGGGCTATTAATTCATATTCAAAGTATCCAAGTTATGATACTTTTTTACCTGAGACTGAAACTTGAGCGTTCAATCGGCATAAGTGTGTGTCCATGACCAAGAGATAATGGTTTTGAAGCCCCCATTCCCAATTTTGGTTGAATCCAAAAGAAAGACAAAAAACTCTAGTATTCTAATTAACCTTTTGAGTTTTGGATTGTTGAATATTTATGGTGCTGTTATGATGGTTTAAGTGACTGCCTGTCTGTTGCAGAAAGTAGTTATATCAAACATGATTCTCAGATTATTGAAAACCAAAGAGCAGGGTAAAATACCATGGATTAATGATATAAAAGCAATAATCTAGAAATTCACATATATTAAACATACTAATGAAAGAGGTAAATGTTAATTATTTTAAATGATTGAATATGCTACTGCTGTCTAACCAAATTATTGTGATTTGAACAAGAATTTGAATACCTTTCTGTAAAAATTCACATGTATAACTTTGTGAATTAATATATAGAGTTTTGGGATAAAGTCTTAACTTATTAAGTGCCATTTTTGAGGTCATGATTTAGTTTTGAACATGAGTTTCGACTTCTCTTTCCCTCTAGAAAAGACTGATATCTAAATATCGCTTCTTTTTTAACTCTGTATTTGCTTACAGGAAAATGAAACAAACAAGACCAAGAATGGAACTCCTGTACATGGAGATGTCAGTACTATAAAAATTAAAGTCAGTGAAGTTTCATTTTTCTCTCCGTTGCTTTAAAGAATAACTATGTGATCACCCTTTTCATGAATCAACCAGGCTGAATTGGCAGATCCTAATTCATGGACAAAAGTTGACAAGTCTGGATACATAGCGAAAGAAGTACTGGGAGTCAAACCTTCAATTTCAAGAAAGAGGAAGAACAGTACCTTAGGTTCAAAGAGTAAGCGCCTTAGAATTGAAAATGAGGACATGATTGAGTTGAAGATAACTTGGGAAGAAGCTCAAGGATTGCTTCGGCCTCCTCCAAACCAAGTTGCAAATATTGTGGTCATTGAAGGTTTTGAATTTGAGGAATATGAGGTATAACTTTCCAGATCCATCTACTTGTGTTTCCATGTATTTATTATTTGCATTTCAATTTCCTTGCGAACTGAAACTTAATGAATCCATCACCGACCAAAATTTTGGTGTCATGACTGAATGGAATAACTCCTTACTTCCCTATGAATACTGGATCACAATTGGTTGTAGACCATTAGGAGGTGTTTGTTTGCAAAATTGTAGAATGATTAAAAATAAAGGGTTATTTGAATGGTTATAAAGAAGAAATTATAGTAATAGCTCGTGTGCGTGAGGTTTTTATAGAGTGATTATAAAAACTCATTTTTAATAGTTCCATAAAAGCCTCAAACAAACGCCCCCTCAAACAAACACCCCCTTATCTATATAATACTAAGAGCCTGACTCTGTATGGTCAATGAGTTGGTTGTGGTTGATGCATAGTAGCTTTAATACCGTATTTGTTGAAACCTAGGCAGTGAGTCATTCGCTCAAATATCATATCCTCATGCAGCTTAAAATTACACGTGTCTGTATGATGTAATTTCTATGGTCAATAGTGCGTCTGTTTGATGTCTATTTTAAGCTGCATGTATCTTAGGGTGATGGTAACATCAAAATTCTGCTTATGCTATTACAGGATGCACCTGTTCTTGGGAAACCAACAATTATACCTCCTGATAATACGGGGTAAATGACCTCTCTTTTTTGGTGGGTTGGTGATTTTTGTGTATTTTTGGTGCCATTATCATGATGTTTAATTTTCCTTTAGAACTCTCTTTATGCGCAAGGATGTCTTGCAAATAATTTTCCTGGTACAATGCGTAGGATGTCTGTTGAATGCCTCTCTCCACCTCCAACCATGCATAGGTTGTCGGTTTATTTGCTTTGGAGTTGGGGTTGTGAGCTTTGCTTACTTGGGGCAGGACTGGCTGAATTTTCCTTTTAATATTTTCAAGGATGCATGTATCTTATGTTTTTTTCCTTCTGCCTATGGTTATGAAATCTTACAGTACATAGCTTTGGCAAGTCTGTTGGTTAAATATATTATCCTTCTCTCTGTTATCTGAATTGATTAAATATATTATCCTTGTGCATTGCAAATACTGTGGTACATTTTCAGTGAAAGGATTCAATGGACGCAATGTGAAGACTGTTTGAAGTGGCGAAAATTGCCAGTCGATGCTCTTCTACCCTCAAAATGGACTTGTTCTGACAACTCATGGGACCCTGAGAGGTAAGAAGGCCACACTATTCTCTTTTGATTTCTGTCTTTTATCAGAAAGAGATCTAAAATAGCGCTGGTACTAGAGGTTAACTATTTGATATCCTTTGGGGGTAAATTATAAATTTAGTCTCCTCTGGGGTAAATTATAAATTTAGTCTCTATAGATTGAAGAAAGTTAGAGTTTAGTCCCTATAGTTTAAAAATCTTTACTCTAGTCCCTATAGTTTGGAGAAATTTACAATTCAACGCCTATGGTTTAAAATATTAGAATTTAGTCCCTGAGATTTGATAAATTCTAAAAAATAGTTTATGTCGTATTGTTGGTGAATAAAATACGTAAAAGTTAGTTATTTATGTGATTAATGGTGAGAGTGCAAGTAAGTTATTGATTGGACAAAATAATACATCATTTCATATATCAAAAATTACATATACGTACTTAATTTGTCTACGATGTACAAATAACATGAACTATTTTTAGATTTTATCAAACCGTAAAGACTAAATTCTAATTTTCCAAACCATAGGGATTAAATTCTATATTTCTCAAAACTACGAGGACTAAATTCTATATTTCATCAAATCATAGGGACTAATGTTTAGATTTTTAAACCATAGAGACTAAACTCTAACTTTTTCAAATCATAGGGACCAAATTTATTACTTACCCTATCCTTTGCTATGCCAAGCTAATGCTTCCTGATGTGTTCCCGTAGCATCATAGTCCCTCTGAGGAACTTTCTTGGAGGGAAGGATTAAGAAGTATTTATGCTAATTTTTGGCTGGAATTGTCTTGGTGCTCCTGACATAGTTAGAATATGACTTACTGTGGATTTAACTGATATATTTCTCTCTGCACTAGATCTTTTTGCTCCGCAGCTCAAGAGTTGTCAACAGGGCAGTTGGAAGAACTGCTATCTCCCTGTAATTCAGGTGTGAATTGTTCAAATAAAAAACTATTTCTTCGTGTATTTTCATGCATAAATGAATCCTAACTGATTCTATGCGGGAGATCCTCACCTTTTCCATGAAAAAGGTCAGGAGTTCTCACCATCTTTATAAGAAATTTAGGCTACTCTCTGACAAATTGGTTTTGAGTTGAAATACCCTGTGTTATTTAACATCGTATTAGAACTCATTAAACTCAAGTGAGTATTTGATCCTAATACAATATTCGGTCCACAAATTCAGTTCCAACATAAGATTAGTGGACCCAAAGAGGGCACTATCTTGAAGGGGTATATTGGATATCACATTCACTTTATCTCACATTAGAAATGTGAGGTGTTCTCACCAATTTCATAAAGAGTGGACTACTCTCTGCATTACCAATTAGTTTTGAGTTGGAATCCCACGTTATTTAAATTTGATTAGATGGTTCTTTTTTAATCTTCCCTCTTATTAATATTGTATTTTATTTCCAATTTTCTACATCTGTTTGCTATTTATAGCTCTTGCGGTCAAGAAAATGAAGGCTGCTAAACTAGAACCAGATAATGTTGAAGCTCTGGAGGGACTAGACACACTTGCAAATTTAGCCATCTTAGGAGAGGGTGAGGCAAGCCAGACACCTGGCCAGGCCACTACAAAGCACCCTCGCCACAGACCCGGATGCTCGTGCATAGTATGCATTCAACCTCCAAGTGGGAAGGGACCAAAACATAAACAGACATGCACATGTAATGTGTGCCTGACAGTAAAGCGTCGCTTTCGAACGTTAATGCTTCGACGTGAAAAAAAGCAATCTGAAAAGGAAACAGAAACTAGGCCCCAAAGGCATCAATTTCAGGATGAAATGTTCTTGGATAGATCGTTGGATGATGAATCTCTTATTTGCAGTAATACAAGTACAAGTATGCTGATTGAGAAAGGGAAAATGAATGATGGTTCCGATGAGGATCCTAATAAGAACAAGCCATCCACTTCACCTTTTAAAGGCCAAATTGACTTGAATATGCAGCCTGAGCGAGAGGAAGAGCAGTCGCCAGGTTCTGATTCTGGAAGCCTGATTAAAACGCTTCAACATACTGGGGATAGCTTCCTTGAGCAGCAGAAGTTGAACTCTGGTGGCAATGTGAGTTCATCAAGTGATCCATTAGAGCCCGGAGGGGAACACGAACACAGAGGCGAGAATGTTAGCAACGTCATCGATCTCAGTAGCAACAATTTAGAAGCTGATAAGGACCATGCTGGAACTGGAACACTGTCCTTTGTTGCTTCGGCATCTATGTCAGCCACAGGTTGAGTTAAAACATTCGACTTACATGCGAGTTCTTCATATATATATATATATATTCTTCACATATATTGCATTGGTGGGTCAGTTTTTGTTGTACATTTATCCACGCTGACTTCATCGAATTGCAAATCTGTACATAGAGAGCGCTCCGAAGTGTAATCAGGATCCAGACAACCACTCCATAGTAGTTTTAGATGATCTTAGGAACTGAATTCGCTTACTAAATTCAACATTCTGACATTAGGAAGCATAGAATGAAAATACTTCATGCTGAATTATTAGCAGCTGAATTTGATTCAGTACAGTTGAAATTGAAACTTGTTTCCAAGTTTGGTTCTGATTCTATTTCTTGATAATCCCTGGTGTGTTTCTTCCCTTGTCATTATGTTTTTTTTTTTTTTTTTTTTTTTTTGTACATTTTTAAGCTATCAACCACTCTAGTAAATTTGTGGTATGCTGAGCTCTTCTACTTCATGAAATTTGGTTGGGCATTTCAAAATTTAGCAATTTTTTCCCTGGATTGAAAGTATTACACATGGTTTTGATTATGGTTTATGATCAAATGCAATGGAAAGTTTGGAACTTGTTAGCTTTCTTTGTGCGCACAATATCTT
>JBBMEG010000009.1:8366427-8380494 GCA_037832605.1 Cyclanthera cordifolia | reverse complement strand
TTTCAAGAGCAAATGGGGAGACGAGAGTTTGAGATCTCATCTTCTAAGATGAGCAATAAATAAAGAAATAAATACATAAATATATATATATATATATATATATATATATATATATATATATGTTTTTGAATTAGATAATAGGAAAGAACTCTTTGTGTTCGGAAGAATCAACTTGTATGAAATCCGCCGTAAGGAACTTTTGTCTCCATCCACGCCTCCCTACTCCACTATGTTTTTATGACTTTTCTATTCATACATGAAACCTTAGTTTATATTTATTTAATCAATCTAGTCTACAAATCTGCCCAATTTTGCCAATTAAATCGCAAATCCAAAACAACAAATGAAATTGTATGCAAGGTATTATTTTCATCAAATAATTATAAAGATAGGTACATTTTAAAATATTTATATTTTTAGTCATTCGTAGTCTTAATACTATATTATAAATATTGCATTATATAAAAAAATTAGACAATATTCGTTAATACAATAACTATTTTGTTATTTTTTTTAAAAAAATGATTATATTTATAATTATTTTCTAGAATTGACTGGCTTTATAATTTTTTCAACAAATAAATATGTTTTTTCTAATTTGCATGCACAAGATTGACATTTCAGTGCTTTAATTTAAGCATTCTATTACATTACAATGTTGCAACATTTCATGACAAATTACTAAAAATGTGGTTTCTATCTTCAAAGAGTCCTTTAAAAAAAAAAAAAAAAAAAAAAATCAACTATCTAATTGATCATCTAGTTCTACTTGATCTTCTAATTTGCTTGAACACTATATTGCCTGCAGATAAGCAATGGAACAAAAAGAAATCTTATCTGGTCACAAAATTTATTCCTTGTAAGCTTTTGTTCCCAATAGTTTCTTCATTTTTAAGAAATAACTTCGCCAAATTCCAAAAAATATAATTTTTTATTTTTATTTTTATAACTACTTTTTTAAAATTTAGCTCGAAAAAAACATGTGAAAAGTAAACATCAAGACACGAAAACTTATAATAGAAGTACTATTTATATGCTTCATTTTCTTAAACCAATAACAAAAGTTATAAAATGGTAATGAAAAAGCCTTAAAAAAATTTGTAATGTACCAGAGCAGGAGTTAGCTGAGGAATATCAACTAATCTTTCCATTATTTGCAGTCAAACATAGTGGTTAGTTGATATAATTAAATTTATTTTAACCCATCAACTTAATTTTTTTAGTTGATTAGTAGTTTAACATGATATCAGAATATGAGGTATTGACTTCAAGTTTATACAATGTCGATTTACTCTTAATTTAAAATTGAATTCTACTTGTAAGATATTTTCTCAAATTTCTAAACTCACAAGTAAGTACTTGAAAGTGTATTGATTTATATAATTAAATTAATCCAAACTTATTAATTTTTGAGTTAGATTGATATTTAACATGATCCAACAGTTTAAAATTAAAATGGTTCATTAAAACTCCCTTTCTTTCCTAATGCTCAAATAGGATGGTAGTTAATAGCAGGGTACAAATTTGACCATTCTTAATTTGAACCAAACTCTCTTGCTTGATAGACACAAGAAAAGTAAAATACAACAAAAGCTTTAATACCAATTTCTGACGCTACCTGCTTCCTTTTAATTGTTCCTCGTTAATATTTTTGGTTATTGCATAATTCTCATTTCTCACCGGCCATGCCTTGTTAGAAAGCGTGGGTAATAATCTCAAATTAAATTGACAAAGAGAAAAGTAGTTCAATTTATCTTAGAAATATTGTGAAGACATACCATTTATCAAGGTGGGACATTATGAAATTCTAGAAGTGAAAAATAAAAAATAAAAGTTTTCCAATAACACAAAGCAAAGGTGAAGAGTAATCACACTAGGGTCTAGCTACCTGTCCCCAGATTTTAAAATAGTTGGTTCGGAAGCCAGTCAATATCTTGGGCATTTATTGGTGACATAAGCGTTAGGTATATGTTATAATGCTAGAGATCTTTTTCTTTGTGTTTTTCCAACTTCAACATTAGAGATAAGGTTAGTTATTGCGCTGACTTCTTTCTTCGGTAATTTTGCATATCAATTAACTAACTTCCAAAGCAGAAAAAACCCTCATTTTTTTTTCTTCTTTTCAACAAATCCATAATCAATATTTAAGAAAAAATCGGCTGGTAAACATCAATATTATGGAGTTGGTTATTTCAATTATCAATCCAAATGCAGTTCTGCTCACCTGGTTAAATCCGTCGGGCCAGGTAATTGTCACAGCATAATTTCCCATGGGCTTGACTTCCTCAGGTTGAATGCCTTCTGGAATATCACCGTATTGCAGTTTTTGCTCACCTGTCCATTCATCCTGTTTTGGGGGAAAAATCAAAACCCTCATAATGTCAATCAATAAATAGAAAAGTCTAAAGAAGACGGATCAATGTTCTCTTCTCACATGAAAGATAACGTTTACTTTGATACATTGAATAAATGATGAAGTAGAAATTTTTGGCTGCCATTAGTAATCATGCCATTTATTTATTTCTAATATCAACCAAGTCTCAATCACTGGAATCCTCCTTGCGCCTACAGGGATGACTCATACATGAAAGTCATGGATGTGGAGGAACCGAGTTAGTAGCCTAATTACAGTTTGAAATTTTCTTCCCAAAAGTATGGTGTACAAGTCTGCTGATATAAATTGACATGCACGAAACTGACTTGCGATTCCCATAGTTTCTTTTGTTGACTGCGTACTAGATGCTATTATAAATTTCAAATGGTATCCCAGACTTCAAAATGTGAGAAGAGCAAGGGTACAGTAAAAACTGAAGTATAACTCCATTACATCGCAAATTCCAAAATCCTAATTAGTAAACTAAAAAATATCCATACCAAAAGATGAAACAATATTACGATTTCCAAGATATAGTTTCTAACATGGTATAAAATTCTGATCTAATAACCAAGAGGTTATGGATTTAAATCTCAAAAAAGAGGACAGTGATATCTTAATTATTACTCTTAACAATAATTATCCAACAACAACTCAGAGAGCCAGAATGACAGAGGGAGTATTTCAGAAAAGTTAAGCCAATTATCCAAAAATAACTAAGAATGATGCTAGGAATACCACTCCTGAACGGCCTCTTACGTTTGAATTCACACAGACAAACCTGAACCATGAACCATTAACCATTGTGTGAGCTCGATCAATGGACTCTTTCGTAGTCATAGTTGCCAATCAAATCAGAACATTTTATAAATAAGCTGGTCGATTGTTTTCTTCATTAGGTTGTATATTACTATATTTATATATCAAAAATAAAGAACCAACAAGAAAATGGTTGGATTTTTCGCAATCTAATTATCAAGAAAAAACTAATAAAGATTGACATGAATGTATGAATCAAGAAAAAACTTGTTCACATGCATGCTGATAGAAATTTGGGATGTCATACAAAATCTACAGCTCCACTGACCCCTTGGCTACTAATAAGAGCAACCTACCTACCTTTACACGCATGACATTATACCAAAAAATTTACTAAGATATTTCGAATTTTTAAGAAGCAGTTTGCACAACATTACTTAAGCATCTAACTTTCAAGGTATGATTGGATAATGCAGGAATGTAAAGGTTGCATTTAGGAAATGATCCAAGAGATAACATAAAATCATTGCAAAATCGGAACATACCACACTCTGGGCAGATCGGTCATTTCGTCTCACAGTCGCTTGATGCAAAAGGAATTCTTCATCAGACTTGGGTACCTTCACCTTGATTGTCTGATTGTTCCATCATAGGTACCAGCTGTTGTACTAACATTTTGAAAAGTTGATTGAAAATCAGCATTCCATTTGTAGCACGAGCAATCAAAGTCATTCTTAAGCATTTATAAGGAAAGCTTTATCATGATACCAACACTTTTAGAATGTGAAGACAGACTACCTTGTTGTCGGATCTTGGCACATAGTTGCACAACACAAACCCCAAGATTCTGAAATGTCTAGGCAACTTCACCTTCAGGATCAACCACCGCTTCAGGAATAACACTATCTCCTGATGCTGATAGCTATCCAGATTAAAGAACAAACTTTAAACTGATTGCCCAAAAATCTAAATGGATTCAGAGTATACTTAGCGCAGGGCATTTATCATCAGACTTACAGTTCGTCGAATGGGAAGATCAAACAAGTGAGGAATTCCAAACTTCTGGACAACCTGCAATTGACAAACTACTTAGCTATAGTTGAAGAAAACTTTTCTATCTTCGAAATAATTCTCTAGATATGCTACGTGCAAAACTTTTCTATCTTCGAAACAATTCTCTAGATATGCTACGTGCCTGAGAACCTGAACCTCAACCAAATGGATAATAACGTTTTCCATCAGCATCAAAGTGGCACTTGTTTTCTACCCTGGAAACACAAAGCACGTAAGAGTGGTAGCTTAAAGTTAGAAACTTATAGTAGTCTGATCGATCTTCTATTTGTTCTTTCATGGATTCCACAATAAGAAAAATTTATGCAATGACAAATCATTAAAATTTCATCAGAAATTTCCAACCTTGAGTTTTGAAAACACCAGAACACCTTTTGCAACATCAATGAATGCTAATTTTTGGGGTGTGGTTACGATAACAGCAGCAGTTAATGGGGCCACCTGAATATATCTTTAATTAGATCACCAATATAAATAATGGAATCAACCAAGTTTCAGATAGCAGTAATGTGTTGATTGAAAGCCTATCTATAATAATGTAGAAGTACACGCCAAAGAAAATAACAATAAAAACAAAGCAACATTAAGACACAACTTTTATTATAAAGTAGAGTGAAGAGCCTTATTACATCAAAGAACTGAAAGAAACATTTATAATGAACTCCTAAATGTTTGTTGTAAACGGCCTTGGAATATTATAGAGTTGCATGAAATTTAAAAGAAAAGTGCCAACAAACCTGACAAAGAGTAAGCTGAATATCACCAGTTCCAGGGGGCATGTCGATAATAAGGTAATCCAACTCACCCCTACATTATTTACAACTGATTAGTATTAGAAAATGGCTACATATTCTTAAACATAGAATTGGTACCAGTTTTTCTACTATGACAGTAAAAAAAAAAAAAATATTCAAACTCGTGTTCAGATCATAATCATGAAAACTACCAGCAGAATTCAATAAATGTGAACTCCAAAAGCCTCATAAGCAAAGATGAATCAAGTGGATGTCACTTTCAACCTTAGGTTATGGAGACAGAAATTTGCCGATAATAACACTATAAATAGGTAAGCGGCATTTTAAATGTGCTTATTGAATTAGTAATAAATACGTTTGGTCCAGCCAAACCCTCATTTTTTCCTTGTTATGCAAAGGAGGAAGAAACTGGCTATAACCTTCAAAAGAAGGATGATATACAAAATGTATTGATGGGTTAGTTTAAAACAAACCACATTAGAGTCGCACAAAACCATCTAACAATTAAGCTAAACCAAGGGATTGCGGACTTTAATACTTTATGACGTACATTTGAAAATCATGTTTCTTTAAATTTAACTTTCAAAAATATACTTGTTCGGGCATGAGAAGAAATATGCAGGACAATTCGTCACGGCTCTTGCTGTCTTTCTTTCTTCATCAATCTTAGGAGCATTTGTTTGAGGAAAAGAGTAGAAATGTGATAAAAATTTATTAAATAATTAAATCTCCTCCACTTTAGGGACTAAGTGGTAGTTTGAGACACGCAGTACAAATATGTTTTCTTTACTAATACATTCCTGACTTCTAACTTGTTTACCAAGAGCATAAACCACTCAGTAGTAGTTAGTAGCTAATGACACCAGAAACCATTGGGCCTCGCATAATTGCACGACCTTATCCTGCAAACCCAAAAGATACCAACTTGACTCTCAAGTATTCAGTTGGAAGAATGCTTCTAGTCTCTGGATTCAGTAAAAATTCTAGATATTCATAATCTACCGAACACTGACTGATAAATTAACCAACTAATCAAACTCATTGTCTCGAGATTCTAATACCACAACAAAATATCCAAATTCAATCCAATAGGAGTTCGCAGCCTGGCTAAAGATTAGCAAAACTCAACAAAACATATCTAAATTAACCAGTGGAGACTTCGGTTTCGCACTCGAACAAGTTGATTTGACCAAAAAAAAAAACAGAAGTAATAAGCTCAAACTTACCTTCAGTAGAAGCAGTACTTCTAGCGACTGAACTGGGAATGGACCTTCCACGTACCACGGAAATCAGCCTTTCGGTTCTTTGATTCTGAACCAGAGACCTAAACGCCGAGAGGAGAAGAACATTATCTGAGGAATAGAAAATTAAATTCAGAAACTAAGAAAATTCTTCAGGAAAACAAACTGAATTTGGGAAAATACAGCGCGCAGAGAAACTAACACCTGGCTTTGAATGAGGTTTGATAATCTTGAAGGAGAGAGATGGCGAGAATGGAGAGTGAAGAATCATTTCAAGAGCGAATGGGAATCGGAAAGTGATCTCAGTGTAGCTGAGACGAATTGCAACGAACTACTTCTCAACTTCCAGCTCTTGCGGTTGCCATGTGATCTTCTTGCTGATTCACCCAATTTCGTTGCAACGACGTCGTTTCATTGTTTGCAAGTTCGGATGCTTCTTTATTTTTGAGGTTACGTTAGAATATCAGTATAAATAAAATGATTTTATAGTTGTATGAAGTGTTGAGACTTTTAAGCCTCCATCATTAGGTTACAGCTTACAACATTGGTAATGAAGAACTAGAACCACGTATGAGTAAAAGTTTATACATACATCCATAATATCAATTGAGTTAGATTCTATGGATGCTAATGCATCAATAATATCAGTTGAGTTAGACTTGTTTTTGTAGATGCTTCTCTATTTATTATTCATCAATTTCAGATTTTTGTGATGCATTATTTAGGAAATTGGTTTAAAATAGAAATTTCGAGCTCATACTTTACTAAATATTTTAACTTTTATTGTTTTTAACCAATTTAACTTATCGATTTATAGTAAAAGAGAAATACTTATCTAACTATAATTAAGAAATGAATTGAATTACAACCAAACAATGTTGAGATCACTAATAACTAACCCTTTATCAATTAATCAATTAATAAATAAAAATTGAGGTGGGGATTTGAACCCGTGACCTCAAGATCCTTCGTTCACTAATGTTGTTGAGTTATAATACCTAAATATGACCTGAGTTGATAGTTGACATGTCTTAATTTTAACTCTCCTCCGTTCAACTGGTATTGATAATTGTTTTGAGGGTTTGAACTTTAGTTTCATTTTAATAAGTATGTTTCAAAATGAAACACTTTTATGACATTTTAATATTGTTCACTTTTGATCTTTAACTTTAGATTTAGTTTCAATTTGGTCAGTATATTTTAAAATTGAACATTTTTACCTCTAACATTTCAATAATACTCATTTTTATTCATTGTGTTTTCTTTAAGCTTATTTTTATATTTATTTTTTAAAAAATAAATAAATTCATGTTAAAAATAAAATAATTAATTTATCAATATATTAAATTTTAAAATTAATCTAATCAACATTACATCATATATCTAAGAGTTTTGTTATTTCAATGACTAAAACTAAATATTATTGGAATATACGAATAAAAATATTCATTTTTGGAATATATGATCCAAATATAAATTAAACGTCAAATTTATTGATTAAAATAATTCTTTTCTTAAATACATACTATTTTTCAAAATGAAAATAATAATAATAAATAAATTTTTGATGGTCATTTAATCTACTTACTATTATTAAAAACCATAACTAAAAAGAAAATCATTTAGTCAAACAAAGAAATTCTAAAATTTTTCCAGCAATTGTGTGAGTATATGTATATATATAATCAAAAAAACTAATCAATTGTATTTTTCCTTACTTTTTATTACAAAATTTAAAAATTAATAGAAAAATATAACTTTAGGTTTTAAGTTTAGGGACTGATTTTTGTTCGGTGTCTATACTTTAAAATTGAATAAATTATTTTTAAATTTTAGTAATGTTTAATTTTAATCATTGAATCAACAAATTGACTAAATTAACACGAAATACTAATATATTGATAAAATGATTATTTTAATTTGAACGTGAATTCAATTTTTTTTTTTTTTTTGACTAAAAAACACATAAAACGTAGTGTGTATTATTATCGTTTTTGAAATATAAGAACTAAACTAAAATTACACTCCAAACTTAGAAAAAAAAAAAAAAAAAAAAGTAATTTTCTTGATTTTTTTTTTCTTTGATATTAAAAGAAAAAAAAAACTAGTTATAAAAGTGATCATTTAAAAATTAAAAAAAAAAAAAAAAAGTCATTATCTATGGATTGGACAAAGAAGATAAGAACATGGCACCCAACCTTTTAAAATGTATTTAACCCTCAATAAATGGGGGTAAACATAAGCATATCCATGTGTTAAAGTTCCTATTTACCAAACATTAATTCCTTTGCACATAAATAATAAATAATAATAATAATAATAAACATTCTACATATTAAATTCCTATTAATCACACCCCACTTTCGGTCGATAATAGTATTAGAATATCAACACTAAAGACACAAAATTACATAGAGAATAAAAAATATATATATATTCTCTGGCAAATTCCGAGATCTCTCTGTTTTCCACTCATTTACACATTTGTAATTAATCAACAATTAATAATTAATAATTAATAATTAATAATTAATAATAATAATAATAATAATAATAATAATGATCATGCTAGCTCTGATTGCCAAAGCTGTGCGTTTTTTACTTTAGAAACACTCTCCACCACTTCAAATGGCACAATGTCTCCGATTATAATCACCATCTTAGTCTCCAAGTCTATTGTGTACGAGCTCACTCCTATTCATTCCAAAATTAAATAAATAAATAAATAAAACCATAAAAATTATTTTAATTATTGAATCACATTAAATCATCAATCATTTTAAATTATAAGAATAGATTCCGGTTTGTTATATTTTTGAGAATTAATTTTAGTAATATTTAGATAATTAACTAAAAGTTTAGAAATTAATGTTAATAATAATTAATGTTTGAGGGATAAGTTTGATATGAAATTTGATTACGCAGAGGATCTGATAAAAAAAAAAGTAAAGAATAAACATTTACTATTAAATACAAAGAATGAGTTTGGTAAAATGTTGTACCTTCCATCTTTGAAATGTGTTTCTCTACTTTTCTTGCACAGCCTCTACAGTGGATGGACACCTTCAAAGTCACCATCTGCAAAATCAAAAACACAAATCCAAAGGAAAATAAAACTTTAATTCATACCCAAATTCCTCTATAAAGGTGTACTTAATTTATGACGATAAGAAAAGAAAAAAAGAAAGTAATTTTAGTGCGTTACAAATAAATGAATCTCTCTTTAAATAAGTTAAAATGAAATTAGGTTAATCCAAATTAAACTATTAATATTAAAAAAACGTTTTTTCACTCTTCAAAATTCTATAAAATATTATTCAAATTTTTTAGAATGTACATGTCATAATACAAAATAATTTCTATAAAAATTCAAAATAAATAACAATAAATATATATATTCGAACTTAAAAGACAACAATTCGATGAACTCACCTCAACTCAACTTGAAAATGAAAAACGAAATGGATTAAGTTGTTCAAACACATGTTTAGATAATCGAAAACTTTGAATTAGTTCAAAAAATCTCCTTAATTAACCGAACTCATATACATCCTTAATACGAAGAAAAAAAAGAAAAAGAAAAATTACCTTGGGCTTGAGTTGAAAAGCCAAGGTCTGGTTTCCATTAACAACCTCGTTCAAAGTAAGAAAGTGATGTTTATGAGTGGGAATTAGTGGTTGTTTATCAAACTCATCTTCTTCTTCCATGGAGTTTATGCAAAAGCAAGATCCAGAATTAAAACTAAAACAATCCAAAGCTTTTGAAATTTTCTTATGTAGCTTCCCCATCAAAATCAACCACACCATCACAAATCCAACTACATATATATATATATGATCTAAAGAAAAGCAGAGTGGAAGCAAAAAATAATGGCTCAGCTGGGATGCCGCTCAGTGCTGACCAACCCCCAAACAATCGAAGTAAATTATGAATTTTACAATTAAATTAATTTATATCGTCATTCATTACACACTTTTTGTCCACCCCTGTTATTTCAATTTTATAATAGTTTCATATTTCTGGAAATTTTTTTTTTTTTTTTTTAATTATAGTAGTTTTTTAAACAAAATATTTCGTATTTTATTGTTTTAAAATCAATTTTACCTTTTTCAATTAGTTTAATTTGATTAAAGATATCGGTATAACTCGATTGAATAATTTTTGTTATATTTATTTTTTATTTTTCTAAAATTTTGGCAATCATAAAAATTCATAAATCATTGTCCTTTTGTTATTCAGGAAAATTCCCATGTATTTATTTATTGTAGAACTTTTATGAATAAATTATAAATTTGGGGGAAAAGCCCATTATTTAATTGCAATAATTTTATTGTAAAAAAAATCCTATAATTTTGGTACAAGTGATTTGAAAAAAAAAAGGGTTATTCATATAAATTAAATAAACTAAACTTTACATTATAACTATATTAATTATAGTTACCTAAATTTTATTCAAAATTAATGGTTTATTAACACTTTGTACTTTATATAAAATCTTAATTCATTTATTAATCAAAGAAAATTGATCAATTTTAACCAAAGAAAAAAATCATTACAAGAAATTAATCTTAATTTATCAAAATGTACACACTAAAATTCAAACATTAAGGTCATATTAAATCATCATTTAGTTATTTTTAAATTAATCAATCTCATAAAAAATATTTTTGCATATAAATTATTGTTGGCAACTAACCTAAATCTTATATCATTTTTTTATAAGTATAAGTAATTATTTATATTTAGTACCAAAAAAAAAAAAAAAAAACTATTAAGATTTATGTTCAAATTCTACTACAATTTCTAAATTTCATGACAATTAGTTATATTTAAAATTAAGAGAGAAAAAAAAGTGAATATCAAATTATAAGAAATTTTTGGAAGGTTGTCTTTTATTTATTTGTTAGATACTTTAATTTTTATCATACTATCAGAAAGTTATCAAAAAAAAAAAAAAAGGAAAAAAAACCAAGAGGATATTTGGACTACTATATAATATAAAATATATTATATATAATAGTGGCATGGAAGAAGACGTGGGCTACAATTATTGGAGTTCATACTTCATATTGTTCTTTCATCAGCTTTTAAATTATTGAATGATTTTTGTTTTTCAAAGTAATTATTTGATTAAATTTGTAGGGTTTTAATATTTTGGCCTATATATTATGGTTCTGGGCCATGTGAGAATGGGGTATTTTTGAAAATTTTGAGCGAGGATGGATCATGTTATGCACGTGGGGTCACGTGAGTCTTTTTTCTATGTTTTGGAACATTATATATTGAAAAGCTTGGTTGGATTATACTTAAAATAATTCAGCATGTAACATGTTCCATGTTTGGATAGGGTGGACTCTGGTTTTGCCAACTGGAATTTATTATTGCACATTTTGCATTTATAACTGGCCCCTTTTTCCCAAACCTATTAAGTTTATTATATTTGACGACCACATGTTGATTGAGGTTTAGGGCAAATCACTCACTGAATTATTATTATTATTATTATTATTATTTAAATTTTGGCAGTTATATTGTAGAGTTTTTAATTTTTCATATTTATGTCGGTTATGAGGAAAATTACGTCTGAAATTGAAATTTTGATAAGAGTCCATGAGAGTTCATTAGTGGAAGCAAGTTTGAGGATGGTGGAAACCCATGAAAAGCAAGCCCAAGAAGGGTCGGGATGTGCCCAACGTCCCAGGCCCTTAAATTTGACCAACCTGAGCCAAATAAGGGGTCAGTTCTGGTAGCGTCTGACCCTTGGGCCCAGCTTCCTAACTTAACACGGACCCTATCTACTTTCACCTAAGCTTCGGGATAGCATTTAGGCTAGCTAGTTTGGGTTGTGTAAGCTTTCGTTGTTACATTCTTTATCTTTAAAGTATGTGCGAGTGTTGTCTTGTGTTCTTGAATACTTGTATCTTGTTACTTATTTGTCGGTATATGGGGTTCTATAACGTTCGTTTATGGCAAAGTCTAATAGTCGGTTCTAATAGAACCAAAGTAAGGGATCCTAGCCCGACTTGTTTTGCTTGAATCATTGTTTTATCTCTTATAAATATATGGAATTAACATCCTTTATTCAATAGTATGATGCTCATCATGTTTTGGTTGGTTAGATGCATGTAGGTTCCTTGATTGATGTATATGTATTCATGAATATTGTTTTGTCTCTTGGCACTCGCGTGCTAAATTGTTCATTGTCTTGTTGAATATGTGTATTAATTTAAATGTTATCGTGATGTGAATATACACTTGATCTTAAGTATGTTCTTTATGAATACACTGTATAGCATGTCATTGTGATGATATGTTCTTATGTACTGAGTTTTAAGAGAATATGTAGGTTGATTGCTTATGATATGTCTTTTGATCCTGTTATGTACATTTGCTTTAGATTATAAGGCTTGTTGCATGCACTATGTGTTGTTGTGAGTGTGAGTCACCTTCCATGATAGTGTGAGCATGTCAGCCGGACAGCATAGACATGTCTCAGCTCCACCATAGGGTGGTTGCAGTAAACCCACTACAAGAAATTTGTTTAAAGGCGACGAGGGTAACGGCAACAAAAAGGAATTCTTTCGCCGTTGAGATGAAACGACGACGAAATAAAACAAGCGTCGCCTTTCTGTCCATCAAATGCGGCAGAACACGTTTCTGTCGCCTTAGCTCACGGCAAATGCGACATATAAGCTTACTCTGTCGCCTTTGATGTAATTCAATTTTTTTTGATTTGAGCAAAGGCATGGAGAGAGTTTTTTTGTCGCAGAAGTCCAATTATTTTCTCCCAAAATTACAAATTTTGGGCGGAAAAATGATTGAGCTTCGGCGACGACATAGCTTTGCATCATGAGGAAACTTGATAGGTTCTTGTTCGCCTTACACGTGCCAGAAGTACCCAGAGAGACGTCTAGGTGACTCAATTGCACCTCTACTCATATATCAAGGTGCTTCGCCTTACTCGATATGATCGAATAATGAATTTTCGGGTCTCATGGCATTGGTTGTAAAAGACTTTTTCTCGATTACTGTTACTGGAACGTGTGTCACAGATACCCAAGAGTCGGGATACTTCCCATTCGTTTGTGCATGATATTCATAGGTTTTTTATTACACGTGTCCTAATTTTATTATTGTTTTGAGGATGTTTTTTTTCAGTGCGATAATTAATCAATTAATGTTTAAATTTAATATCGGCGTGGAGGAAATGTTCATACGACCATACGCAGTTCTGAAAGGTCAATAAATGTTATGCTCCAATATGATGATTGAAGGGTGCTTTTATTCTTCGCCTCATTCATTAATTATATACTTACTCTTAACCTAATTTTATGTCAGCAATTGGTTGTTTAAATTTTAATTAATTAAGGATTATGGTATACCAAACAAATATATAAGTGGGTTGAATTGCAAGTGTTCTCTTTGTCCAAGAATCCAAGGAATTATCGACTGTTGTAGACAGTTTAATGGTTAAAATAGTTTTAAAAATTAAGTACGATTGATAACCATTTTGATTTTTGTTTTTTGTTTTTTGTTTTTGAAATTAGAGCTCCGTTTCATATTTTCTTCAAGTAACTTTGTGAATCCTAACGAAACTTCATAAACCAAAACCTAACGTAAATATCTAAAGTATCGTGTTTATAACAATTAATTTCATAAAATTTTAATTTGAACAATGACCTCCCTTAAATTTGATAATTAACGGCTAAATTTGAAGGATTTTCACCTGTGTAGTGAGAGTTATAATTTTTATTAATAAGGAATATGCATTCCTTTCACTTCATTACCACTTAAAAACCTACGTAAAGAAAAATAAAACTTCATTCCTATGAATGCAATGGAATTTTCATTTTCTTTCCTTGCGAT
>JBBMEG010000009.1:8345918-8364874 GCA_037832605.1 Cyclanthera cordifolia | reverse complement strand
TAAATTTTATATTTTTAAATATTCATAATTTACCCCGATAATGTTTATTTTTAAAACATTTTATAACTTAAAAAGATATATTTATTTTGGAGTTCGTACGGGTATTTTATTTAATTTGCGGAATAGTCCCTGTCGTAACGAGAAATACCCTTTCACGTAATTTGAGGTGCTGAACGTCTCTTAATTTAGGGTTTACGAACAAACACCCAATTTTTCCCAACCATTTATCGCGGTCAGACGAACTAGTTTCGTTGCTGTTCATCGAAGAAGGCGGAGGAATAAGGAAAACAAGGCGGAAGGATGGGTTCGAGGGACAAAGACTCTACAGCTTACCACCAGCCGTTATTGAGCAGCCTCGTTGTACGGGCATCGAACAGTGACGGAGTCGGTAGAACCAGTGGCGGCCGCGTCGGTCATGGAACCGATTATGAGGCCGGCGAGATTTATCGCGACCCTCCACAATATTCTCGATTGGGTCGATATTCAGATGATCTGGGTTCGTTATTATTCTGTTGCACTCGTTCGTTTTTTAACACTTATCGAGCTATAATTGGATTAATAGGTCCTTTGTTGTTGTTTTTTTTGTTTTTTTTTTTTGCGTTCTTGAATTTTCATCCTTGCGTTGAATTTAATCGCTGGCTACGTTAGGTTGAATGTATTTGCATATTTTGATACAAGACATATTTTCAAAGAAAGAATGAAATTACTAATATAGGAGGAAAGCTAACCCTAGAAAATGGAGATTACACATAGTTTAACCAGGTGGTCGAATGACGATTTGACCTATAATTGTTAAAAGGAGAGTATTGTTTAGGGTATGTCATTAAAATGAATTAACGAAATTGTCCTATGCGGTAAAGATCCCCTGTGCCGTGTTTCTTCTTGTTCAAAGTTTCTTAGCAGATGATCTGCTGATATATATCCGTAGAATCTCCCTTGCCGTTTTGACAGGATGACCACAGTATATTCATACCTTAGATTGAATTGATTTGACTTACCAATATGATATCTTAGAAGATGAAAAGATACAAATATGGGTATTGTATATATTTTGTATACTTATGTCACATGTTAGCAATTTTCTATTCCTTAGGTTCTTACTCTCACAATTGTTGTCGACCTTCTTGCAAATTTTATCTAAAGCTAAACCCAAATTTCGGGTTATGCTTGTATTGTAGGGGAACAATTTAGTTAGCTGAAGTATGGTTTTGTGTCATGGGAGATCAAATGCTTAGATATGCTTCTAAAACAATGAAGAAAACCATTGTCTATCCTTCTCTGGACAGTTTATTGGTCTTTTTTCGTGTATGGTCATATGGAAGCTCATGTTTTTAGTTGAAATCCATTGAATAATTATGCCTAGATAATTGCAGTAGCTAGTTGGAACACACATCTGTGTTATTCTAATTCCCTGGTCCTTCTTGCTGCTTTATATCACTTTAAAGGTTGTGCAGGGAACTCGCTGGGGCACACTTGAAAGGTTTTACTGGGAAGCTTTGGGGTTACCCTTCGGAATTGCTCTTTTTTCATATTAAGACCATTTCGTTTTGGGGATAAAGTTAATGCTGAACATTATGGGTTGCTGAGTGGAGGACTATCTTATCATCATTTCGGTTTTTTTATGGTGTTGGGATTGGTTGGAGTAAGACATTTTGTTTTATTTATGGGTTGCAGAGTGGAAGACTATCTTATCATCATTTCGGTTTATTTATGGTGTTGGGATTGGTTGGAGTAAGACATTTCGGTTTATTTATGGGCTTCTGAGTGGAGGACTATCTTATCATCATTTTGGTTTATTTATGGTGTTGGGATTGGTTGGAGTAAGACATGTTTAAATGCCGATCATAATTGAATTACGGTGAGGTGGGGGTTTTCTCTAAAGAAACTGTTGGCGATCATCGAGCTCTAAATAAACTTGAAGGTGTGTTGACGTTGGTTCACGGCAAGAAATAGTATTTATGGTTAAGGGCTACCAACTTATTCTATATGAAGTGAATATGCCACTTTTATGCTATGGTGGACTTCTTTGTTGTCTAGATTTCTATCAAAGAGATGAAATTTTTCTCAGGGAACGAACATTGATTTTGTTGTATTAGTTGATTAAGTGCTATTGGGTTATGCACAACAACTTCTTGTTCTATTTGTTAGTTTTATTAACGGTTTGTCTGCAGGAATGTTTTTTATCTTCACATTTTGTAACACACTGGGCTTTGTTTCAATTATGGTAGTGTGAGTTGGTTTAACAAATGCAGCAGAGTGCCCTAACAATTGGATTTTCTCTATTCCTCTTATTCTCTCTAACTCCTACAAATTTTGTTGTGGTCAATTACTGAAGATATTTTTTTTGATAGAAAACAGGAGAGCTTCATTGATAAAATGAATGTTACATGTCTATCAAGAAACAAAGAGAGGATAAAGAAGATATCTAAGAAGCGGGGAAAGGAGAGGGGGAGGGGCCAAATATAGGTCAACAGATGTTTCTCTAGAAACGCATGATCACAAAACCATCCAACAAACAAAAAAAACAAGCAAGCATTCTACTACAAAAAGGATTTAAAATTGAACATCAATAAATATGTTGTATAACGAAACCTAAAGTAGAAAAGATGAATATTTTGTAAAGCTTGATTCCAGCCTCCTTGAGGTTGATGGCTTGGTGGAGTTATGCAGGTTTGTGTAGAGATTGATCAACTCTCTAGATTGTTTCTTCTTCTTTGTTATACTTCTTCACAATGGGGATGGTGCTAATACACATGCTCATCTTCGATAACCAAGGGATAAGAAAGGGAAGGAGGGTTGTAGGGTCCTCCAAATCCTCAATAGGGCCATTTTAAACATAAGAGCCCTCTTGCAATTCATCTAGGCAATCTGAGATTAAAGCTAGGGAGTTTTGGTTTTATTCTTCTAGCACCTCATTGTTGTATTGATCAGATGACAAAGCTGGGGCATTTTTCTTTGTTGGCTGCATGAGAGATTTTCTATGTCTTGTCTATCTTCAGAGGAAGGATGTTAGGGTCGGTTGGAAAAGGAATTCGAAAAATGGAAGGCAAGGGATTTGTCTGATAAAGGAGAATCTAGTGGGGAAGCAAGAGTGATAAGGAGATGAGAAATATTCAGCATATGAGTCAGAGCAGGAAAAAAGGGAGTTGGTGGAGTGTATTATGCCTTTAACAAGGGTAGTGGTCACTTCTTATTTGTGAGATAAGTTGGGGTTGTCCATGTTAACTACTCTCGGCTTGGGGCTAGAAGATGAGGTGCATCCTTTTTTCTTCGTAAGTGTTTAGGATAAGAGTGGCAAAGAGATAAGTAACAGGAGATTGGTTGAGAAAAGGTTAAAAGCTTGAAAAGAAATGAATATTCTTCTAGGATGGATAAGGATAGGGTAGAAAAGGCTGACAACAAGGAATGATGGACTGGAAAGGAAGAAGGAAAGGACAAAAGAGCCTCAGAAGAGGCTCTGTGTTGGATATTACCCGTTCCATAAAGTTTTCCTTGAAACCCGCAAGACTGACGTTGATTCCAACATTGGCTGCTCCAAACTCATGTGAAAGGACTAAAGAGTGGTATGAAAGGTCAGACAAATCGACTAGGATTTGGTGCAGTCCTTCTATCTAAGACTCTCTTGTTGATCTATGTAAATCGCTCTAACTGTGCACGCGAAACAAAGACTTCAAAATGACTTGATATAATATGCTTCAAACTCATGAATCTTTTTCAGATATTCTGTTCCTTTTTGAATTGAGGGTCAATCTAAACTACAATTGTCGAGTTTGTAGGAGAAGATGAGAGATTAATTGAAGTCGGAAGAAACCCAAAGGGGCTGGGCTTCACTTTCACTCGAGTCACCATCAATTCTCTCTTTTTGATAGTGCTTCGACAACCTGGAGAAAGCCATTTCAGGCATTGCTAATGAGTTTGAAGCATTTCAGGCATTGCTAATGAGTTTGAAGCAATCTTCCGTCCATCTATCCAAGGGAAGGTTCCTTCATCTTGATCCAACCACAATAACTAGGAACAAAATATCGTTCTTCGAAGAGTTGTGGAGAAGAATGGATGATTCTAACCCAATATCTTCCAATCAAGCACCGTTCCTTGATGTTGGCCATGGTAGATGTTTGTGCATCATCATTGCCATAAATAAGAGCTTTGTTTGGTTGGTAGGGAATCATAGAGTGAAGAAGAATAGCCTTTTCTCAAAGCCACTTCAATTTTTTCCCACGAGGCCACGAGTCATGGATAAGTTTCCTATGAATCACAACAGTGGGGAGGAGAAAAGAAAAAAATGCAGGTAGAGGGATGATAGGAAGGAGGTTTATCTGGTGCGATTGTTGGGATGCTTTGTTTTTTACACAGAGCATCCTTGTAGGAAGAGGTTGTGTCGAGGGAGGATAGACGATGTGAGAGCTATTGTGTAACCTTCTTTGGCGGCAAAGTTCTGGTGAAAGAACTTGAGAAAGCCTCCAATGTGTGAAGAAAACCCTTCATCCCTTTTTACCTTCCTCGATAGGAAGAATAATCTTGTCAGTGGTTTCATTTCCATCAACCTTTGCTATTTCGAATATATGCCCTCTCTTACTAGAGTGTTTTCAATCTAGACAGTGTCTTCATTGTGTCTAGTTTCTATGAAAAACGTGTGGGTGAGAGGGAGGATACATAATAGCCTGGTGAAACATTCTTGAAACCACGGGAGAAGAGTTTTGTCGAAGGTCAACAATCGAGTCTTTCCTTGTGAAGCCTCATTGAACGAAAGTAGTTATGAATTTTTGTATCGGTGGAAAAAGATTAAAAAAAAAAAAAAAACTTTTTTCAATTTTGAATGATAGTAGCAAGCCCATGGAGAAAATTTTTGGTGATTGAAAAGAAAGGTTGACAGAGGGAGGTGGGAGCATTTTTTATCGTCCCTTTATGAAGTTCTCTTGCAGATGTCAATGATTGAAGATATCATTGATCATTTCAACAGGATGTGGCTAGCCCACTAGATTCTGCTGAAAATTGTTCTTTTGGCATGCATGGAATCCATTGGTATGTTTCTGAAAGCTGTAGAGGAATGGCAAGTAAGATTTGGAGTTGATTTCTGAATTTACAGAAGGGTAGGGTGGATGCCTGGTATTTGGATGCTTCAATTTATGAGGGTTTTTATGTTTATTTTTTTTCGTGTGACCTTTTTACAGTGGTATTGCTCATCCTCACAGGTGTCATTCAACTGCAGAATTTTGTGAATTAGCATGGGTTGATTATGCTGTGGTTATTTGAATTCTAGGTTGTAGTGTTATTCATTTAAGTATTGGCTGTTGGTGGATGCCACTTCCTCGTTGCTAGGACATCAGCGCTCTGAGTTTTTACTTCAATACTTTTGATTTTGGGCTTCATTGCTGGATTTGTGGAAATTGCATATAGATTATATAGGCTATGGTGATTAAAAATGTTGATGGCTGTGGGTTTATTTGTACTATGTGGAAACAGGACATGTGTTTATTGCAAGTAGCCATGGATTTGCTATCTTATTTGCTTCTGTTAAAATTTCTCATGACATGAGTGGTAACATATCAAACCTACATGGCCGTTATCATCAGAATTTTATGTCTTGTCTGCATGCTTGCACTTGCTTTTGCTCTGTTCACAGAGAAGAGATGCCAACAATGAACGGCAATGGTTGTCAATTTTTTTGGTTGGTTCTTTTGCGGCTATACTGGGGAAAATCTTTGGAAAATCTTTGGAAGATATATGGATATTATACTTCGAATAATTTTTGTATACATCCTGTTACTTTTCTCAATATCTTATAAGTCCACCATCTTTATTTCAGGATATAGAATACGTGTAGGTTCAGCTTCTCCAACTCGTCGTCGAAATGATCACAAATATATTTCTAATTTTGGTCATTCTGGTGGTCTCACAAGGGGCCATGAATTTGGTGGCGGGAGGGATCTTGGTAGATATCGAGATACATCACATCATTACAGTCGAAGAATTAGTGGTGGTAGGCCATTTGGGAGAGGTTTTGATGGCCCTGCACTTGCTCCTGGCCCATTTAGAGGGGAACGTAGTAAAAATAATCCGAATGTGCGCCCTAGGAATGGGGATTGGTATTGCTCAGATCCAGCGTAAGTACTAACCTAGCACCACAACTTGATATATATAAACATTTGCTGATTTCTTTTTTGAAGAAGAAACAGTTTTATTAAAAATATGAAATAAGGGATATACTTCGGATGCCTGAAGATGGATTACAAGAATGTCATCCAATCCAATAAAATAAGATAAGCTTTATTTTTGGTGCAAAGAAAAGCATCAACTTTTATGTTACACATTTATAATTACTAATTCCATAAAAACTATCAAGTATCCGAGGACTTTGATGAATCTCTGCAAATCCTACTATTTCTTTCACCCCGAAAAATCAAAAAAAAAGTACGAAGGAATTAAAGCCATATCTTCTTTGATCCTTGTAAAGGATGGCTCACCAAGAACACACAAAAAAACTGAATGTTGTTTGGGAGCTGCCAAGACCAATTAAAAGCCTCCAAAATAACCTTTTTCTATTAATATATATATGTTGGTTGAATCATCATCATCATTATTATCTTATAAATATTAACAATTATTATCTTTGGAGAAGTTGATGCTATCAGTTTCTTTTTTTTGCTTGAAAAATAGTTTTGCCGATGGCTTTCATCATAGTTTTTTTTTCTACATGCATATTGCATGTATGGAATAAAAAAAGTTATAAACATATTGCTTTTTTGTTTAATGGACTGAATAAAAAATCACGTCAGATAATCTCGTGTCAGTGACAATCATGCAAGTGAATGGTAGTTTTTGAAGTTCAATTTTCTTCCCATTGGCACGTGGCACTATTCCAGGACAAAGTTAAATCTCTCTTTTTCTTTTTGATGTATAGCTTGGTGCACTTTCTTTCATTACAGTAGGTTTTCTTTTTTTCAAATCAGTTTTCTTATTATTCTTCATTAGATGTGACAACCTCAACTTTGCAAGACGGGAATTTTGTAACAACTGCAACAGACCCCGCACTGGAGCTGGTGGAAGTCCTCGAAGAGGAGGTTATGTTAGTCCCACATCCCTGCATTCTCCTCCCAAACGCTTTACTGCCCACCCAATTGAGCATTCTCCTGGCAGGACTTCTAGTGGATATAGGTCTCCTCCCCGTACTTGGGCCAGGGACGGTTCTAGGGACATTGCAGCTGGTGGTCTGCCACCTCCGAGGTATGATAGCAAGTACTCTGACCTTCATCTGCGTAGAGATAGGGTAGATTATCCAGAAGAAGACAGTTTCAGAGGAAGATCCAAGTTTGATAGGCCAATTCTTACGGACTTGGCCCTTAGAGACCATGGAAGGGATGACTTCATCTCTAAGAGGAAAGGATTCGAAAGAGGGCCACCATCTCCACCACTTTCGATGCTTCCTCAGCGCAGCCTCTGGGCGCGTGATGTGAGAGAGAGAAGTCGTTCCCCAATCAGAGGTCTTGTTAGATCTCCATTGAGAGGTTCGCTTCGGTCTCCATTAATTGGTAGCCTTCCACCAAAAGACTTTCGTAGAGATGTTTTTATTGGAAAGGAGCGGGATGAACGGCATGGGCTGGGACGAGAGCGCAATGGAGGTCGATTCTAGTGCTGAAAATTGAAATTGTACGTTGCTTTTCATTTAAATTATGGTTAGAGTTGCAACCTGTAGTAGTCTGTGTTTAGTTAGAGTCTTTGGAAAGAGGATGTTAGTAATATTTTTCGTGACTGGTCCAGTGTCGAAGCCTGCTAACGTTTATGGAGTGTAGTCCTTTATCTGTCTCTTCGTGTTTCATGTTTCGTATTATTTTATGCTAGTTGGCAGCCAGCAGAAATAGTGTAGTAAATGCTTCTGGGAATGGTTATGAGTCGTTATTAGATCTCAATCAGATTTCTGCATGTTCTTTTGGTTTTCTTTCCGCTCTTCTGTTATTGCAGGGTGGAAGATCGAACTGCTGATATTTGAGATTGAGATTTGTGTATTTTATATTAAATTATAAGTTATAGTTGTATTGACCTTTTCTTCAGTTGTGGATTGTGCTTGGACTTGGGAGAGAGCCACTCCTATTTTGATTATACGGCTGCGTATTGTTTTTCAATGGTAAGATTTGAGAAGATATTAGAGAATTGGGCACTTTTTCAAGTTCAATTCTTATCCTCACACGAAGAGAAAAGGCACAAAAAGCCTAATCGTCTTCGATGTTTTATAATTCCAATTGAGTGCCTCTTTGTGACGTACCATGATTAGACAATGAGTGATTATATATGTGATTATTTTGAGTCTTTAGACTAAAGAATGAGTGATACAGTAGCTTGAAGATTAACTGTAAAAACGTATTTTTAATAGATGGTTAACATTTTTTCTAGAGAAATGTGGAAATGAAAAATATGAAATTTCAGCTGTTTTGATCAAGGTGTTTATTATGAGATTTTGGAAGAGGTTTTTAAATTAGTATTTACTAAATACTCATAATAAGATTAAATTCAAATGAAATTTTGACTGCAATTATTATTTTTAAATACTCAAAATAATATTCTTAATATTAATTTTAAATATTATTTAAAACTACATTCAGACAAGTTTTTGATGGTAATCTTTACATTTAAATACTAATTCTAAATAGTCTTAAAAATTACATCAAAATAAGTTTTTCATTGAAATCATTATTAATCATTACTTTTAAATACTCAAAATAAATTTTTATTCTAAATACTAATTTTAAATATTTTAAAATTACATTCACAAGTTTTTTGCTGTAATCATTTTTTCTAATACATAAATTCTCATGTCAAATACTAATTATATATATGAATTCAAACATCTCCACGTTAACGAACACAAACAAATAATAATAATAAATAAATAACTTTTTTTTTTTTTTGAAGTTTAGAACATTGAGAATAGGAGACTCTAACCTCAATCTATTGATTGTTGAACCAAGGCTAATGCTGCTGAACTGTTCTTCTGAGTTTGTATATGCATATTGTTCTCAGTTTGTATAATGAAGCTACTTTATTTTCCAATATAGTCCTAGTTAGATAACGGGAAAGAGCTGTGTTCCGAAGAATAAACTTTCTCACAAATTCGCAATAAGGTTAACTTATCTACATCCACGTCCCCCTACTCTAGATCTTGTTTTTCGACATTTTTATTCATAGATGAAGGCTTAGTTTTTATCTTCAATTAAAATTCAATCTAAAAATCTGCCCAAGATTGACAAAGAAATCGAGAGGTTGATTCTTTCTACACTTGGGAGTGAAGCTAAATCAGTCAGCAATTCCAAAGAAACAAATAAGTTTCTCTCATTTACATGCACAGATATCGACATTTCCCCCATTTCCAATGCTTTTATGCATATTATATTACATTACAAACTTTCAACATTTCATGACAAATAATTATAAAAAGAAAAAAGAAAAAGAAAAAGAGTGATTGCTATCTCCAACTCCATCCAAAGTGGAATACTTATAATTCAACAATCTTGATACTTGGTAACCTTATCTTCTAATTTACTTGAACTCTACACTGCCTGCAGGTAAGAACACCAACAAAAAATACACCATATTACAATGGAGCCAATGTCATAGAAGTCTTATATAAACACAAGTAAACCCCATTTCAGTTGATTTGCAGTTTTTTATTTATCTATTACTTCTCCAACAGTGTTTTATTTTTCTTAGTAAAACATATTATTCTTGCCTTTTCTTTTCTTTTTTTTTTTTTCTTTAAATTCACAAGTTTTTTAAAAACTACTTTTTAAGGTTCTATTTAATAACTCTTTTTTTTTAATTAAGTTTAGTGTAACTCAATTAATCTATCATAATTTTTGCTTCCTTACCTGGAGTATATGAAATCTTAACCAAATTTTAAATATAAAAACAAGCTTTTGAAAGTTATTTTCTTGGTTTCCAAAATATTACTTGGTTTTGGAAAACATATCCTTATGTACTATGTAGCTAACACAACAAGAAAATCCATATGTAAAAGTTGCATAGGTTTGATTTTCAAAAATAAAAACTAAAAATAAAATGGTTATCAGGACCTTAATATTTCAAAATTTGGATTGATTTTTGGAAAGACGTAAAAAGAAACGGCAAAACAAGAAAGTCACAGGCCAAAGTAGTGTATATATGCTTAATTAAAAAAAGAAAAAAAACCAAAACCAAATGGTTAGAAGTTCTGTAATTTACCTGTGCAGGAGTTAGCTGAGAAACATCAACTAACCTTTCCATCATTTGCAGCTGATCATAAGGAGCAATCTACACAGTGAAATCAATGTTTTAAATTAAAATTGTTAAATAAAACTCAGTTTAGATTTCTTTCCTTCCTAATCCTCAAATAGGTGGTATTTTTGTAATTTTCTATTAAAAAAAAAAAGGTACTTTTAGCAGGCTACAAATTTGAAAAATGTTTCAATCCACTCTTGATCTGTATTTTAGTAATAGCTCGTTTAGATGGGATTATTTGATGAGAGATATAGTTAATAACTCGTTTGAATGATGGTTTTTGTAGAAGAATATAATCTGGATGTGGTCATAATGCTAGAGATCTTTTTCTCTGTGTTATTGCAAAATGAATAAAGAGATAAAGTTAGTTATTGTGCTGGCTTAACCAAGATGGAGTAACCCAATGGCCAAGAAGGATCTTGGGGTGCTTAAGGTGATGGATACAATTCATGGTGGCCATCTATCTAGGAATTAATTTTTTACGAGTTTCCTTGATATCTAAATGTTGTAGGGTCGACAGTATGTCCCGTGACAATAGTCAACGTCGTGCAAGTTGGCTGGAAAGTCACATATATCACAAAAAAAAAAAAAAATGCGCTGACTTCTTTCTTTGACTTTGTTGCATATCAATTAACCAAACTTCCAAATTAGAAAAAGGCCCATTTTTTTTTTCTTTTTAACGAATCTATATTTTACCCAAGAAAGAAAAAGGAAAAAATAGCTTCCTCAGTAAACATCAATATTATGGACTTTATCTTGTCAGTTATCAATCCAAATGCAATTCAGCTCACCTGGTTAAATCCGTCCGGCCAGGTAATTGTCACAGCATAGTTACCCATGGGCTTGATTTCCTCAGGTTGAATGTCTTCTGGAATATCACCGTATTGCAGTTTCTGCTCACCTGTCCATTCATCCTGTTTTGAGGGGAAAAATCAACCTCAAATCTACAGTCTTGAGATAATCCAGAGTCATAATATCAATCAATTAATAGAAAAATCTTAATGATGACATTAATCAACCAAGAAAGAAGACTGATCAATGTTCCCTTCCCACAAGAAAGATGTCGTTTACTTTGATACATTGAATACAATGATCAATTATAACTTTTTGGCTGCTATTAGTGATCATGCCATTTATTTATAGCTACTATACCATCAACCAAGTCTCAATCACTAGAATCGTCTTCGCACAAACACGTGATGACTCGTACATTGGACAGTCATAGCAGTGGAGGAGCTAAGTTAATGGGTTGATTACATTCTAAATTTTCTACACCTAAAATATCATGTTTTAGTCAGCCGATTTAAAATGAGCACGAAACTGACTCGCAAGTCCCATAGTTTCTTTGTTGACAGCTTACTAGTTGCTATCATAAATTTCAAATGACATCCCAGACTTCAAAATATGAGAAAAGCAAGATACAATTATTGACTGAGAAATTTCGGTCAATCATAAAATTGCCACATAATTATCTCAAATTTAATGACAAAATTAAATAAAAACTAAAGTATGTCTACCATTACATCACATATTCTTAGATTCTAAGTAGCATCCTAAAAAAAGCCATGTGAGAGAACTTCGCTAAAGCATTCTGTTAGATCATGTGGCTGGAAAGGAATATGTGGTATCTTTCAAGATAAAACTACTCAATTTAATCAGTTCATTGATAATATTACTTATATGGTGGTATCTTGGTGTAAAATCTCTCTGCTATTTTTTTAATTATAGTTGTGATTCTCTAATTAGTAGTTGGAAATCTCTATTATAACTGGACTGTCCAGTATTTTGTAACTTTGTAATTCTAATTTCATATCATTTATGAAATTTTTTCTTATCCAAGATCCTAAGTAGTATCCTAAAATAAAGTAATAGCAAAAGTTTAAACAATATCACAATTTACAAGACACGGTTATCTTAATTATTACTTTAAGAACTCATTAACCTGCTTCTTCTGTACGTTAAATAAACAAGCAGAAGTCTCTAGCTCCACTAGTCAAATTTAAATCAGCATGGATGAAAATAAGGACCACTGTGCGTGCTCGATCAATATAAGGACACTTTCATTGTTGCCAATCAAGTCAACATTAAAAAAGTAATACAAAAATAAGCTGGCCGATCATTTTCTTCTTTAGTTGGTATACTTATGTATAAAAATAAAGAACAAGAAAATGGTTGGATTTCACCGCAATTTAATTTATCAAGAAAAATATCATAGTGCCTTCATTGTAATTCATACAGGAAAATGATTAAAGAAAAGGAAAACTATTAACGACGGATACGAATCAAGAAAAAACTCGTTTACATCCATGACGATATACATTTGGTCTGCCATACAAAAGTCTCTAGCTCCAATGGCCCTAGCTACTAATAACTAATAAGAGCAACCTCCCTACTTTTATACGCATGAAATTATCCAAAAAATTTACTAAGATGTTCCAAATTTTCTAATCGCAGTTTGCACTACATTACTAAAGGATCTACTTGTCTTGGTATGATTGGATGATGTAGGAACGGAAAGATTGTATTTAGGAAATGATCAAAGAATAAACTAAAATCAATTAAGATACGGACACTAAACGTACCACACTCTGAGCAGAGCGGTCATTTCGTCTCACGGTCGCAGGATGCAAAAGGAATTCTTCATCAGACTCAGGTACTTTCACCCTGATTGCTCTGATTGTTCTATCGTAGGTAACAGCTGTTGATACTGGCATTTAGATAAGTTTATTGAAAATCAGCATCCCTTTTGTAACATGAGCAATCAAAGTCATTCTTGAGCATTTATAAAGAAAGCTTATTATGTTACCAACACTTTTAGAAGGTGAAGACAAAGTACCTTGTTGCCGAATCTTGGCACATTGCTGCACAACACAAACCCCAAGATCCTGAAATGTCTGGGCAACTTCACCTTGAGGATCAGCCACTGCTTCAGGTATTCCACTATCTCCTGATGCTGATAGCTATCCGGATTAAAGAACAAACTTTGAAGTGATTGCACAAAAATCTAATTTTGAGTCAGAGTACACTTAAAGATATCGCCAAGGGAATTTATCATTAGACTTACAGCTGGTCTAATAGGAAGATCAAATAAGTGAGGGATTCCAAACTGTTGGACAACCTGTAATTGACACACTACTTAGCTATAGTTGAAGAAAACTTTTCATCTTCAAAAGAAATCTCTGAATATGCTACGTGCCTGAGAACCTGAACCTCTACCAAATGGATAATAACGTTTTCCATCAGCATCAAAGTGGCACATATTTTCTACCACGGCAACACAAGGTACCTGGATAAGATTGGTATCTTAAATTTAGATTATGTCTGATCGATCTTCTATTTGTTCTTTCGTGAATTCCAGAACAAGCAAAATCTATTCAATGACAAACAATTAAATTTCATCAGAAGTTCCAAACCTTGAGTTTTGAAAACATGCGAACTCCTTTAGCAACATCAATGAACGCTAATTTTTGGGGCGTGGTTACAATAACAGCTGCGGTTAATGGGGCCACCTGAATATATTTATAATCAGATCACCAATAATAAATAATGGAATCAACTAAGTTTTAGATGTATAATGGTAAGCAGTAACGTGTTGATTGCAAGCTCGTCTACAATAATGTAAAAGTACACTCCAAATAAAATAGCAATAGAAATTGTTGAATAATATTAAATCACCAATCAATCTAAAAGTTTAAGCTGATTGGTTATGATAGATTTATTTATATCAACCAACGCTTTTTCTCAATTGTGGGCTTATAAATTTGAGAAATGTACTTAAAGTATAATTCAATTTTAATTAGGGAGGAAACGATTTGACAAAGACTTAAACTTAAGACCTCTTGCTCTAATACCATGTTGAATTATATTAAACCACTAATCAAACCACAAACTTAAACTTATGAATTAGGGTAAATTTAATTATATCAATTATCAATTAACAAAAATAAATAACAATAAGACACCAAGGAAGAACTTGTATTATAAAGAATAGTGATGAACCTAAACATCAAAGAACAGAAAGACACTTTTTCAATGAACCCTTAAATGTTTATTGAAACGTTCTTGGAATATTATATTGAGTTTATATGAAATTTAAAGGATAAATACGAACAAACCTGACAAAGAGTAAGCTGAATATCACCAGTTCCAGGGGGCATGTCGATAACAAGGTAATCCAACTCACCCCTACATTATTTACAGCTTATTAGAGAAGAAAATGGCTACATATTCTTAAACTGAGAATAAATAGCCACTCGTTCTACTATAATATGGTTAAGAAAAAAAAAATCAAACTTGTGTTCAGATCATAATCATGAAAACTACCAGCAGAATACAATGAATGTTAGCTATTAAGGCCTCAAGAAAACATGAATCTAGTAGATGCTTCTCTCTTCCTTTGGTCTTGAAGATAGGAATTCACGAATAATAACACTCTAAGAGGATATTTGTTTTAAGATTTTCAACTAGTATTTCAAATTAGTATTTACTAAATACTCTTTAAAAAACTACATCCAAACGAGTTTTTTATTGTAATCATTACTTCTAAATACTTAAAATAAATTCTCACTCTAAATACTAATTTTAAAATTTACATCCAAACAAACTTTTGACTGTAATCATCACTAATCATTACTTTTAAATACTCAAAATAAATTTTCATTATAAATAATAATTCTAAATACCCTTAAAAACTACAACCAAACAAGCTTTTGATATTGCTAATCATTACTTTTAAATATTCAAAACAAATCCTCATTCTAAATACTAATTTTAAGTACTCTTAAAAATTACATCCAAACAAGCTTTTGAGTGCAATCATTACTTCTAAATACTAAAAATAAATCCTCATTATAAATACTAATTCTAAATACTTTTAAAATCTCAATCCAAACATCCCCTAAATAAGTAAGTAGCATTTTAAATGTGCTTATTAGATCAGTTAAAAAAAATCAGTGTTAGGTCTAATAAAATCCTCACTTTTTTCTGGTTACAAAGAAGGAAGAAACTGACTATAACCTTCAAAATAATGAACGGTATACGAAATGTAAGTGCTGGGTTAGTTTAAAACAAATACGTTAGGGTTGTACAAGACCGTCTAACAATTAAACTAAACCAAAGGAGTGCAGACTTTAATACTTGGAATTTGTACATTCGAAAATCACTCGTTTTTAATATGAATTTAAAAAATATACTTGTTTGGGCATTAGAAGAAATAAGCAGAACATTACGTCTACTTTTTGGCTTGAAATGGCTCTTACCTTTTTTCTTTCTTCATTAATCATAGGAGTTGGTCAAGGAAAAGAGTTGAAAATGTGATGAAAATATAAATAAAAAATTAAGTTTATTCTAATTTGGAGATTAAGTGGGCAATTTGAGACATGCAGTACAAATATGCTTTCTTTAATCATATATTCATGACTTCTAATTTGTCTACCAAGAGCACAAACCATTCAGCAGTAGTCAGTAGCTGGCTAATGACACCAGAAACCATTGGACCTCGCATAATGGCACGACCTTGTCCTGCAAATCCAAAAGATACCAACTTGACTCCCAAGTATTCAGTTGGAAGAATGCTTCTCGTCTCTGGATTCTGCAGAAATCCTAGATATTCATAATCTGCCGTCACTGATTGATAATATTTTGATTTAAATGTTGAAAGGTTACCATTTCTAACAGCCTGTTATCAGGGGAAACCATAGTGGGCAGACTTGGTCCATAAACATCAGCATCAAAGATACCAACTCTGGCACCCATACCAGCCAAAGTATACGCCAGATTTACTGCTACAGTTGATTTTCCTACACCTCCCTGCATATATGGTTAGTAATCTCCTTTAACAAGAAAGAATAAGAGAATATAATGCATTTCCTGATGCAAGAACGACACCGAATTAGTTACGATACTTTTCCCCTTAGATGAAAAGATAATAGACGACAACATTGCATAAAGTTTACACATATAAAATTAAAAAAAATTAAAATTAAAAATTGAAAAAAAATCTATGCAACTAAAAGATTTCAGCAAATAAGTCAATCTTGGAACTTCATGATCTACACTTGGATAGATATTCCATCAAGTTAGGTTGAAAAAAATGAAAATTAGTAGCCACCTTACAACTAGAAACCGCCACAATGTTTGAAATTTTCTGCAACCCAGGTGGAAGTTCCCCAGCATAAAGAGGCTTTGCTGGTTGTGCTGACATTGTCACTTTCACATTTTTAACCCAAGGAAGGGCTGCAACTACCTCATTAGCCTTCTGTTCAAACTGTAATGCAATATATGTTACTACCTTTAATTATGGCATTCAAGCAATTCATAATCGATTAGGTTTCAAATAGCTTTTTTAACAGAACTATGGGAAGAAGTTTATCAAATATGGACAAAAATATCAAACTAATGAAATTGATGCAGCACATGCACAGAAAAGTATACGGGAACCATGGTGGAAGACATTCATGCCATTTGTAAGATGTGATAAAAAACAAAAGTCTACCCTTCCAAACATATGTCAGTTCTTGTTCAAACAACGTGATTTGGTCATTACCATGTCCTTGACTGGACATGCTGGTGTTGTGAGCTCTAACCGGAAAGAAACCTGTGATCCAACAAACCATCTAGTTTAATTAAAAACAAGAAAACATCATAGAAAAACAACTGTCAATTCCATTTTCTCTATAAACCTCTCCTAAAGCCTCATCAATGCGAAGATCTTTCACAAAACCACATGAGACGATATCTGTTCCAAAATCTGGGTCGATAATTTGTGACAAGGCTTTTAATACATCAGCCTCAGCCATCTCAATGGACATTACAGAAGCACCAGCTACAAATTACAGAAAAAACAAGATGTACTTTGGTTATTGTTATAAAACCAGAACAACAATCAAGATAAAACTGTAAAGAAACATGAGACAAAACATGATGATTAACGTGACCTCCATCAAGAGTGTATCAGCTACGTCCACGGACAGAGGAAATAACAGTTTTATTCATCTTGAAGTTACAAAATAAAGAATATCGATCGAGAGTGACTAGGGTTTTAAGAGAGTTACACTCTCATAGGTATATCTTTAATAGTTATAATATGGATGAAACAATTTTTCCAGTGAATTGTTAATATGGTATAAAATGATAACTAAAACAAATTTGTTTCAAGGAAAATGTTTATATGCTAAAACAGCCTACCCTTAGATTGTCTGAAACACTGATGACTGATGGGACAACTTCTTTGTTTTGCTAACATACAAATATGAAATCCTTTAGTATATAAGCAAGAACTTGGTTGGTCCATTTCTGACACGATGGACTTCCTAAAGTGTGAAGGTATGCTTCTTCAATTCTCAGGTTTTGCCAAGTCTCACATGTAAAGTATACCTACCTCCATATTAACTTGTTCCTTAACAAATTTAGAGTATAATTTGTTTATGACCCATTTTAATCAAGTTAAAATGTGAAGTGATGGCATAGTTTTCTCTTCCAGCTTAAGTTTGCCATAAAATATTGACAACTGAATAAATAAATCAATATAATTACTTTTATTCATTCTGTTAATAGTTATTTCTTCCAAATTCCCTATTATGTTTTCCCTTTCGTTTGAAATATGCAAAAACCCTTTCTCCTTGGGAATATTTAGAAATTAATTCTGAAGCAAGAAGATATAATGTTTTAAATGAGAACCTTTTTTTTTATTTTCGAGATAAAATGAAAATCTATTCTTAAGAAGCATGGAGTCACAAATTCTAGGCTGGTACACCACAAGTTCCGAAGTTGTTGAAAATCTTGATCATGATATATTTGTATTTGAAGAAACAATAACGACCATATTAAGATTTTAAGAGTTATATATTCTATTCATAATAAGTTAAAGCGAACAACAGAAATATTCTTAACAAAAAATTGTAAGGATAAATTAATCACGCTAACCAACTTTTTTTTGTTTTTTATTGCTACTCGCACGTGCCGCACGCAATTTACAATTCTAACAAGATTCTGATCCTCGTCAATGGGGCAATTTCACAGCGCAAAACAAAGTTACCAACTAATCAAACTCATTGTCTCAGGATTCCAATACCACAACAAAATATCCAAATTCAATCAAAAAAGAGTTTGAAGTCTGGCTACAGATTATCAAAACTCAACAAAAACTATCTGCATTAGCCACTGGAGGCTACGGATTCGCACTTCAACAGGTTGATTTAACACAAAAACAGAAGTGATAAGCTCAAACTTACCTTCAGTAGAAGCAGCATTTCTAGTGACTGAACTGCGAATGGACCTTCCACGTACCACGGAAATCAGCCTTTCAGTTCTTTGATTCTGAACCAAAGACCTGAAGGCCGAGAGGAGAAGAACATTATCTGAGGAAGAGAGAACTAAATTCAGAAACTAAGAAGATTCTTCAGAAAACAAACTGAATTTGGAAAAATACAGCGCGTAGAGGAACTAACCTGGTTTTGATTGAGGTCTGATAATCTTGAAGGAGAGACACGGAGAGGATGGAAAATGAAGAAGCATTTTGAGAGTGAATGGAATGGCTGAGACAAATTCTGTGAAACAGCTTCTCTACTTCCTGCTCTTGCGGTTGCCATGTAATCTTCTTCCTAATCCATCCGATTTCATTGCAACGACGTCGTTTAATCGTTTTGCTATTTCTCTATTTATTTATTATTTGGGAATTTACAATTATGTGCTTTTTTTTTTTTTTTTTT
>JBBMEG010000009.1:8312382-8329910 GCA_037832605.1 Cyclanthera cordifolia | reverse complement strand
CGTCTTAGGAATCAACGACTCAGATTCAACGAATCTCACAATGGAAATAAAGCCACGTCGTTAGATGGTTACTGACAGGTGACAATAAACCCGACCCGAATTCGGTACCCAGCTGACAGTGGTGCCTCCAAACGCTGGAAACTAATCGTTCCGACCCGTCTTTGATTCTCATCTCCATCATTCTTCTCCGACCAGACTAAATCCAATTTCCAAGAATTTTACAATTGATTTTCTGATAATCGGATTCAATTGAGGAAATCGACTGTTTTCAAATTATTTGAATGATCAATTCCACGGATTTCGGCTTATCAATATTTTGTTGAAGAATATTTTGATGTTTTGGATTCATTAGGGTTTAGTTTGTTGAATTCAAAGCTGGAGAATTGGATATATATAACCGTAAGAGCTGGGGGCGAATCAATCTCGGTCTCACAGAAGCCCGTCGGCGGCTGCATCCGTTCAATCCGGCGCGGGACTCTGGTTCTTTCTCCGATCTAGCAATGTACCTCCTGCCCATACTCTTGCTTACCTTTCCAATATCGAATCTGTGAACCGGCTCACCTCTGATTCTCGACCAGCTCCTGCTCGTTCTCCTTCAATGGAGCAATCCACTGCTCATTCTTCCAACTCTGCGCCTCCTGAAGAGCCTGAATACTTGGCGCGCTATTTGGTGATCAAGCACTCGTGGCGCGGCCGCTACAAGCGGATTTTATGTATTTCGGCCGCTTCGATCATTACGTTAGACCCTTCCACACTGGCGGTGACTAATTCGTACGATGTTGCTAGTGATTACGAGGGTGCTGCACCGATAATTGGGCGAGATGATAATTCGAACGAGTTTAACATTAGTGTTCGCACCGATGGGCGCGGGAAGTTCAAAGGGATGAAGTTCTCTTCCAAATACAGAGCGAGTATATTGACGGCGTTGCACCGAATTAGGTGGAATAGGTTGGCTCCTGTGGCGGAGTTTCCAGTTCTTCATCTTCGGCGACGAAGCTCGGAGTGGGTTTCATTTGTAAGTTCCCTCTGCTTCCATCCTGAATTGAGTGGCGAATTATTGGCTATTTGTCCAGCCTCATTAAAAAAAGAAACAATTTTGTAAACTTTGCTTTTGTGTTAAGGAACTCTCAGTAACCTAATGTACACCTCCTAGGCTGCAACCAATGTTTTGGATTACAATTAACTGTAAGAAAGTTGTGTTTGTCTGCTTTTAATCTAGGAATAGTCAAATAGATTGGATGTTTGCGCTAGCATTATCATTTTCTATTCAAGTTAAAAGAGTAATATCAAGAGTTGACAATGAGAGGACCTGAATGATAAATGGTGAGACTATGAATGGAAGTGGTTTTTTGATTGACTAATAATGACTCCATTCACATATTTAAAGCCTATTGTGTTGATTAGGTTGAGTTGCTGAATGTTTTAGCATCATGTCTGCCTGCTTTTACAGAAATTAAAAGTTTCGAATGTTGGAGTCGAACTCATAGACATAAAATCTGGAGACCTTCGTTGGTGCTTGGATTTTAGAGATATGGCCTCTCCTGCAATTATAATCCTACCTGATGCTTTTGGGAAAAAAAGTGCTGAATATGGTGGTTTTGTTCTCTGCCCACTATATGGAAGGAAATCAAAAGCCTTTCAAGCTTCTTCTGGTACTTCAAACAGTATCATCATCTCAAATTTGGTAGGTTGCATCTCCGACTGTTGTATATACTCTTAATTTTGGGGTACTGCTGGTTAGCAGTTTGTGTAACTATTGATGTTGTTCATCAGGGAGAAATTTCTTAAACAATTACCTTTTTGAAAGGTTTGACATTTGTAAGGATTTCTAATTTGAAGTGAACTTTATTGTAGACTAAAACAGCAAAATCCATGGTAGGGTTGTCACTTTCAGTGGACAGTTCACAATCTCTCACTGTGACAGAATATATAAATAGAAGAGGTAAGACGTTTAGCCTTTCCCCATCTTATATATACTTCCATCTGTTTTTTTTCAAAATTCCATCTGTTTATGTTATAGATCATTCATAAAAAAATGTATTGAATCTAGCTAAAGAAGCGGTTGGAGCTGATGAAACACCATGTGGTGGCTGGTCTGTCACGAGACTGCGGTCTGCTGCACATGGAACTTTAAATGTTCCAGGATTGAGTTTGGGAGTTGGCCCTAAAGGAGGACTTGGGGAACATGGGGATGCTGTATCTCGTCAACTCATTCTTACAAAGATCTCAATAGTTGAAAGACGCCCTGAAAATTATGAAGTAAGTGAACAAACATTTAGGCCCCATTTGATAACCATTCGGTTTTTTTTTTTTGGTTTTTGAAATTTAAGTTTATATTTACTCAAAATCTCTACTTAAGGTTTCATCATCTCTTAAGTTTGGATGTAAATTCTAACCAAATTTCATAAACCAAAACAAGTATTTGGAAGCTATTTTTTTAGCTTTCAAATTTTTGTTTGATTTTTAAAAACATAAATAAGGTGTAGTTATCAAAGTAATGAAACCCTTGTGTATGAGTAATAGTTATAGGCTTAAATTTCAAAAAGCAAATGGTTATCAAACGGGACCTTAGCTTTTTATTTTTAGTTTTCGAACTGTTCACTACACATTTCGCATACTGTTATCTGGTTTATTTCTCATGAATTGTTTGCTAACCTAGTGAAGTTTATTAAATTCTACATTGGTTCACCATTATAATTCTTGAGTTTTCTGTGTGAAACACCTCCTATGAAATTGTTGCTCTGATTTTCAGTGTCACCCTTATGATCGTACTCACTTTGTGCAAGAAGTTTCTATTACGTGCTATGCCTCGAAAAATGCAACTTTGAGGCTTTATTGATGCGTTTAAAGGGTAGTTTCAAGATCTTGATTATGTTAGAGACATGGTGAAGTTGTTTGTTCATCATACTTAAAAATGATGAATTTTAACTCGTTTCCTCCTGCTATCTCTTTTACTGGTGTATGTTTTTTGGCGATTTAAATAATTCAACATGCTACCAGAGCATGAGGTCCTGAGTTCAAGCCCTTACCAAGTCGTTTCCTCTCCATTTGAAAATTAATTCTACTTGTAGGACATTTCTAAAATTTCTAAGTTAGGGAGCGTTAGTTGATATAATTAAATTTACCTCAACCTATAACTATAAGCTTAAGCTTTTAGGTTGATTGGTGATTTACATAATTCAACATTTTTAAACAAATTATTTTTTCTTCGTAAAAAGGATAGTGGCACCTATTTTTTCATAAACTTTGTAATTTTTCTTTCCTGTTTAAGAGTTTTATTTTTCTGAGTTTTTTCTTGGGGTACATGAACACCCACGAGAGAATATGCATCAAAATCATGTTGGCGCAATAAAAACAGAATCATGCTTTGAGATCCTTTGTTGCACAACTGGACAAGGGTTTCTTGCCCATGAGGAATCAAATGGATTATCATTTTCCATGTTTGAAGCAAAAGTACTTATTTATTTATTTATTGTATATTAATCATATAATTTTGATGCTCATGTCTACATTCTTCCAAACGGACACATTATAATTTTCAGTCAAATATGATAATATAATGACTGTAGATATTGAATTCCCAAATATGCAATTCTTAGGCCTCGAATACTATATTCATCCAAAAAAATATCAATTGAAAGGGGATTTCTTCTGATCTTACTTATCTTTCATGATGAATGTGAGAGGCTAATAATTAAATAAAATAAGTGAAGTCTTGAGTGAAATCACTGTGCAGAAATATTAGCGAGTGAAGTCATTGTGTGCAGAAATATTAAATCAACCATGCAGCATGATTGCGCATGTATCTTGCATGTTCGATGGAATTTTGTAAATCATCAAGAATTTAATGTGCAGGCCGTTACAGTTCGTCCTTTATCTGCTGTCAGCTCCCTTGTGCGGTTTGCGGAGGAGCCCCAAATGTTTGCAATTGAATTCAACGATGGATGTCCTGTGCATGTGAGCTTACCATAAAAATATTCAGTCTAGATTATTATTATTATTATTGCTTTTTATTAACTATTAATGGACATGACATGAATAACAGGTATATGCCAGTACATCTCGTGATAACTTACTTGCCGCCATTCGGGATGTATTGCAAACAGAAGTAGGTAGATGATGTATTTGTCTTAATTTTGTTTACTATTGAGTGTCCATAAACTGATAACTTTGTTGCAGTCAATGGTAACTTAGCGTTGCCTATTTTTTGTTTCTGTTGGTTACCTTCAGGGCCAGTACCCAGTACCCGTATTACCTAGGCTAACAATGCCTGGTCATCATATCGATCCACCTTGTGGGAGAGTCCACCTACAATTTGCGCAACAAAAATTTGTCATTGATTTGGAAAATGCGTCAATGCATTTGAAGCACTTGGCAGCTGCTGCTAAAGATGCCGTGGCTGAGAGTGGGTCGATACCTGGATCAAGAGCTAAACTTTGGCGTCGAATTAGGGAGTTCAATGCATGTATACCTTACAATGGGGTTCCTTCCAATATTGAAGTACCAGAGGTGACCCTCATGGCCTTGATCACAATGCTTCCAGCTGCACCAAATCTTCCTCCCGAGTCTCTTCCATTGCCACCTCCTTCTCCTAAAGCAGCTGCAACTGTAATGGGCTTCATTTCATGTTTGCGTCGATTATTAGCATCAACAACTGCAGCCTCTCATGTCATGTCGTTTCCAGCTGCTGTTGGGAGAATAATGGGGTTGCTCAGAAATGGTTCTGAGGGTGTAGCAGCTGAAGCCGCTGGTCTAGTTGCAGTGCTTATTGGTGGTGGGCCTGGTGATTCAAATGTGGTGACAGATTCTAGAGGAGAGCGGCATGCTACAATCATGCATACCAAGTCAGTGTTATTTGCTCATCAAGGCTATGCGATCATTCTTGTCAACAGACTGAAGCCAATGTCTATTTCTCCTTTGCTTTCCATGGCTGTTGTTGAAGTGCTTGATGCAATGATATGTGAACCACACGGTGAAACAACTCAATATCCAGTTTTTGTTGAATTATTACGTCAAGTGGCTGGCCTTAAACGTCGTTTGTTTGCACTCTTTGGACATCCAGCTGTTAGTGTAAGAGAAACTGTGGCTGTGATAATGCGCACAATTGCGGAAGAAGATGCTATTGCTGCAGAGTCAATGCGTGATGCTGCTTTACGAGATGGTGCTATATTAAGGCATTTATCTCATGCGTTTTTCCTTCCTGCTGGTGAGAGGCGTGAAGTTAGTCGGCAGCTAGTTGCTCTTTGGGCTGACTCCTACCAACCGGCTTTAGATTTATTATCGAGAGTTTTGCCTCCTGGACTTGTTGCATATTTACACACACGTTCTGATGGAGTTCTTCATGAGGATTCAAATCAAGAAGAATCATATAATAGACAACAAAGACGCTTACTCCAGCCGAGAGGTCGTACAGGTAGAGTGACATCTCAAGATCAAAATTTGCCACATAATAATTTTGAGATGGGTGATCCCTCAAGGCAGATAAGTGCTGGTCCAGTTTCATCTGTTCAAACTTCTGTTGCACATCCAAGTGATAGTGTTATAGGTGATGTTACTGGGTTAGTCCCACATGATCAATCTGGTGTTACTTCTTTGATTGATGTTTCAAATGATACATCAGAACCAAATCTTGACCTTTCTGATGATAATCAGGAGTCCGGACTTCCAGCTCCGGCTCAGGTTGTTGTGGAGAATACTCCAGTTGGATCTGGCAGGTTACTCTGTAATTGGCCTGAATTTTGGCGAGCTTTTAGCCTTGACCATAATCGTGCTGATTTGATTTGGAATGAGCGCACAAGACAAGAACTACGAGAAGCATTGCAAGCTGAGGTTCATAAATTAGATGTTGAGAAAGAACGGTCTGAAGATATTGTTCCTGGAGTCACCCCTGTTGGAGAAAGTATGACTGGTCAAGATAGCCTGCCAAAAATTTCTTGGAACTATTCAGAGTTCTTAGTTAGCTATCATAGTTTATCTAAAGAAGTTTGTGTAGGTCAGTATTATTTGCGATTGTTACTTGAAAGCAGCAGTACTGGCAGGGTTCACGATTTTCCTCTTCGTGACCCAGTTGCTTTCTTTAGAGCACTTTATCATCGTTTTTTATGTGATGCGGACACGGGACTCACGGTAGATGGTACCATTCCTGATGAATTGGGTGCATCTGATGATTGGTGTGATATGGGAAGGCTTGATGGTTTTGGAGGAGGTGGAGGCTCTTCTGTTAGAGAGCTATGTGCAAGAGCTATGTCAGTTGTCTATGAACAGCATCATCAAACAATTGGTCCATTTGAAGGCACTGCTCATATAACAGTTCTCTTGGATCGAACAGATGATAGAGCTTTGAGGCATCGCCTTCTTCTTCTTTTGAAGGTGCACAAATGCTCAAAACCCCTTCCCCCTTAGTGAATTCTTATAGAGAGAAAATACCATTTCTTAGTTTATTCAGTTCTTTAGTTCCCTTTAACAAATATTATGCAATTGACCATTACAAATCCCTGGACTAAGCTAGCACAGAGCAATAATATCTTTAGATTTTATAAAGATGTTTTTCATTACTTATTTTAACTTTGCATGCAGGCATTAATGAAGGTATTATCAAATGTAGAAGCATGTGTTTTAGTTGGAGGATGTGTGTTAGCAGTTGATTTGCTGACAGTGGTTCATGAAGCCTCCGAGAGGACTGCTATTCCTTTAGAGTCGAATTTGCTTGCCGCCACTGCTTTTATGGAACCTCTCAAAGAGTGGATGTTTATTGACAAAGAGAATGCAAAAATTGGGCCTCTGGAGAAGGATGCCATTAGAAGGATGTGGTCAAAGAAAGCTATTGATTGGACAACACGATGCCGGGCCTCTGGAATGTTGGACTGGAAGAGACTGCGTGATATACGTGAACTGCGATGGGCATTATCTGTTAGAGTTTCTGTTCTTACACCAGCTCAGGTAGAGATATGTATCCATACTTATTTTTGTCTACTTTTTAAGAATCCCTTTTGGATTCCTGTAATTTATCGAGTGTTCTAGCCAACTAAGTATATTGCATTTTGCAACCTCTCCTTTTCTTTCCTCTGATATCTTGATATAACAAGTTTTATTTTTCTAGATTGGTGAGATGGCATTGTCCATTTTACATAGCATGGTATCTGCTCATTCGGACTTAGATGATGCTGGAGAGATAGTCACCCCAACCCCTAGAGTTAAACGAATCTTGTCCAGTCCAAGGTGCCTTCCACACATTGCTCAGGTGAGATCTGGTTCTTTGTTCCTGTCACAGATGACTTGAGACTAGAGGAGGAACCCCTGGTTTACACTTACCCAGACGTGATGGTTTGTTAGGATAAATGCATTACTTTTTCTACGAGTCTAATGGTGTTAAGTCATGAGTTCTAATATCATTAAAAAACTTGGGGGAAAATTGCTGTTGAGTTTTTTACTTACTTTTTAATGACGAAATCATAGGAAAATTATTTCTTTAAAAAAATGATTCTTTAAGTAATAATGGTAATTATGATGATACGTGTGACAAAATTGACTTGTAGTTACTCATAATTCAAATTTTATAAAAAGAATTGCAGGAAACATATTGAAAGGATCTCTACTGAGGGGTACTTTATTTGAGGCCTCTTTTCATCGTTCTTTTTTTTTCTTTTCTTTTTTTTGGCCTAGCCATGGAGAATGTATTTCAGTGGCTATTTTCTTCTTATTTTGTGTAGGCTATGCTCTCTGGGGAACCAAACATTGTGGAATATTCAGCTGCTTTACTAAGAGCTGTTGTGACCAGAAATCCCAAAGCCATGATTCGTCTTTACAGCACAGGTGCTTTCTATTTTGCCCTTGCATATCCAGGATCTAACCTTCTTTCAATTGCACAACTCTTCTCAGCGACTCATGTCCATCAAGCATTTCATGGTGGAGAAGAAGCTGCAGTTTCATCTTCTTTGCCTCTTGCAAAGCGTAGTGTATTGGGCGGACTTCTTCCTGAATCACTGCTCTATGTATTGGAGCGCAGTGGCCCATCTGCATTTGCTGCTGCAATGGTTTCTGATTCAGATACTCCTGAGATCATATGGACTCACAAAATGAGAGCAGAAAACCTTATTTGTCAGGTGCTGCCCCTTGCTTTATGCCTTCTTTTTCTTCCATTAAAGCATTCTTTTGTTTTACATTCAATATAGATGTCAAATCTGAAAGTCTTTCTCTTTACCAGGTTTTGCAGCATCTTGGCGATTTTCTCCAAAAACTGCCACAGCATTGCCATTCTTTGTATGAATATGCTCCTATGCCACCAGTGACATATCAAGAGTTGAGGGATGAAATGTGGTGTCACCGTTACTATCTAAGGAACTTATGTGATGAGATACGATTTCCCAATTGGCCAATTGTTGAACATGTTGAATTTTTACAGTCATTACTTGTTATGTGGCGTGAAGAATTAACACGCAGACCTATGGATCTCTCAGAAGAGGAAGCTTGTAAAATATTGGAGATATCTTTGGAGGATGTGTCAAGCAATGATGGTAAAATGAGGCACTCTTCTGAAAATGGGGAAGAGATGTCTGGCATCTCCAGGCAAGTTGAGAATATCGACGAAGAAAAGCTTAAACGGCAATATAGGAAACTTGCAATGAAATACCATCCTGACAAAAATCCAGAAGGAAGGGAAAAATTTCTTGCTGTGCAGAAAGCTTATGAGCGCCTACAGGTAGGCCTTCAATGCAGTTCATTCTTATGTCAACTAATAACGGTTCTTCACCCAGTTAATTTGGAAAATAGCATATATAGAATTAGGGTTGCGAGTGCCTTTACAAAGTATACTCTAGCATATGCTTGTGCATTTGCAATTTATTACCACTTGATATCTATATCTTGAAGACTAAGCATAGTATTTCATTTAAGGCTGTGGATCCCAATGGACTCTATTGAGGTACACTCCACACACCTCATGTTCTAAACTTCAAGAGTTTGGCAAGTCTCATAAAGGGAAAAGAAAAATTAGCACAAGCAAACATTATACACATTATATATAGAACTTTAGAAGTCTGGTATGTCTCAGAGAAAGAAATAGGGGTAAAAGAGCAAGGAAAAGTGGGTGTTGAAACTGTTTTCGTTAAGTTAATCTTATTGATGCTTAATTGCTTATATTGCTCAGATTTTGTTGTATAAAGGTTTTGCTTATATCGTCTGTGCTAAATCTTCTTTGGAACTTCATTAAGATAAAATTTAGTAAACTTTTATTTCATAAAAAAAAAAAAAGTATCAGTAACCTTTATGATATGGTGACCAATGACGTTCATGAATGCGCATGATACTTGCTCAGAACCGGTTCGGAGCATGTATGTCATTTTATTTGATTACCCTCACACGACTGTACTAGCCAATCACTTTTTTTTTGGAATTCAACAATATTTGCGGTGAGAGATTCAAACCCATGACCTCTTGGACATAAAACTCGTACTTTATGCCTATTGAGCTATGCTCTTGTTGGTGCGAATCACATTTGTTTTAAAATAGAACACTTTTCTGATATCCTTCATAGGCTACCATACAAGGGTTGCAAGGTCCACAACCTTGGAGGTTGCTTCTTTTGTTGAAAGGTCAATGTATCTTGTACAGACGCTATGGAAACGTACTTGAACCATTTAAATATGCTGGTTATCCAATGTTGCTGAATGCTGTGACTGTGGACAAGGAAGATAACAATTTTCTTGCATCTGACAGAGCACCTCTCCTCATAGCAGCATCAGAACTTTTATGGCTCACGTAACTGTTCCTTATTTCATTATCCTTTTCACATTGTTATTTCATTTGTTTCTTGAGATCAATGAAATAAACTGAAGTTTTTTTATTTGATGTGTTAGATGTGCATCATCTTCTTTGAATGGTGAAGAACTAGTGAGGGATAGTGGAATTAAACTTCTTGCAGTTCTTCTTTCTCGTTGCATGTGTGTGGTGCAACCAACTACATCTGCAAGTGAACCATCAGCTATCATTGTTACAAATGTCATGCGAACGTTTTCTGTTCTAAGCCGGTTTGATAGTGCCCGGGTTGAGATGCTTGAAATTTCCGGTCTAGTTGATGACATAGTTCATTGTACTGAACTTGAGCTAGTACCAGCAGCTGTTGATGCTGCTCTCCAGACTATTGCCCATGTTTCTGTTTCCTCTGAATTCCAGGATGCCTTGTTAAAAGCTGGAGTGCTATGGTTTGTCTTTCTTATCTAATTCACTCCTTGTATCCTTCTGTTGCTTTTGACCATGATTTGGTGATACAATTGTTTTATTGAGTTGTTCATGTTCTTGAGTCAAAATTTGCTACAGTGTTTTTGTTCCAATTCCAATTCCAATTCATTGGTTCAACTAATAGCAATAGACTATTGAAGCTATAAACTTCCTAATCTTCTTTTCTTAACTTCCTTTGACTATTTTTAGGTACCTTTTGCCATTGTTGCTTCAATATGACTCAACAGCCGAGGACTCTGATACAAAGGAGTCGCATGGAGTTGGTGCCAGTGTTCAAACCGCAAAGAATTTACATGCCTTGCGTGCTTCTCAGGCCCTTTCAAGACTTAGTGGTATGTGTAGCGATGAGAATCCTACACCCTATAATCAGGCTGCAGCTGGTGCTCTTTGTACATTGTTAACTCCAAAAGTTGCTAGCCTTTTGAAGGATCAAGAACCTAAAGATCTACTATCCAAAATAAATGCTAACTTGGAATCACCAGAGGTACATACTGGTTAATGAATTTGCTTTCTGCCTTATTACTCAGATTTGTTTTTCATTCAATTGGTATCATTTAAGCCATTTTACCATCTGGTATAAGAAATTTAGATTCCTAAACTGTAAGTTTTGCCTATGTAGATTATTTGGAACTCTTCAACGCGAGCAGAACTTCTAAAGTTTGTGGATCAGCAGCGCTGTAGTCAGGGTCCTGATGGGTCGTATGATCTGAAAGATTCACATGAATTTGTGTATGAGGCACTGTCAAAAGAACTCTTTGTTGGCAATGTTTATCTTAGAGTTTACAATGATCAGCCAGATTTTGAGATTAGTAGCCCAGAGACTTTTGGTGTTGCTCTGGTTGAATTCATAGCAGACATTGTGCATGATCAGTACTTTGCAGATTCTGTTTCTCAGAACAAACCTGTTACTAGTGACAGCTGTAGTTCTCAAAATGAACTTAATCTCAGTGATGCATCTCCCAATTCATCCGAGCAACATAGCAATGAGACTTCTGAATCAATTAGTCTACAAAGCGAGTCTATTGATACAATCTCAGCATCAGACGGACTTGGTACTGAAAAGGAAGAAACTTTACTGGTTAAGAACCTTCAATTTGGATTGATCTCCTTAAAGGTATGCTGCTAATTTTATATCCATCACATGAAATTCACTTGTTAAGTTTATTGTCTACTGAATTTGTTGTTTGAAAGTACTAAGAGTTAAATTGATGTCTTTTCTTGGGCTTGGAAGCAATTCAACATATGTAACACTTTTGTTCTCCATTATAATTTTCAGAACTTGCTAACGCGCTATCCGAATCTGGCATCCATCTTTTCTACCAAAGACAAGCTATTACCTCTTTTTGAATGCTTTTCTGTTCCTGTTCCTGTTCCTTCGAAATGCAACATTGCACAACTTTGTCTTGGTGTGCTGTCACTTTTAACTGCATATGCTCCTTGCTTAGAGGCTATGGTTGCTGATGGATCTGGTCTTCTTCTTTTATTGCAAATGCTCCACTCCAATCCTCAATGTCGTGAAGGGGTTCTTCATGTTCTTTATGCTTTGGCAAGTACTTCAGAACTAGCCTGGTCTGCTGCCAAGCATGGTGGTGTTGTGTACATTCTTGAAATTCTCTTACCTCTGCAGGGTAATTGTAAAATAAATTTATCTTTCTGCCATCCATGGACTATGGAACAGATAATTCTAAACCCATGTTTAATATAAAATCTGCAGATGAAATTCCACTGCAACAAAGAGCCGCTGCTGCCTCCTTGCTGGGAAAACTGATTGGGCAACCCATGCATGGCCCTCGAGTTGCTATAACTCTTGCTAGGTTTTTTCCCGATGGCCTAGTATCAAATATCAGGGATGGTCCTGGTGAAGCTGTAGTGGCTGCTGTGGACCAAACCACTGAGACTCCTGAACTTGTATGGACACCAGCAATGGCAGCCTCCTTGTCTGCTCAAATTGCAACTATGGCTTCAGATTTGTATCGTGAGCAGATGAAAGGTCGTGTTATTGATTGGGATGTTCCAGAGCAAACATCTTCACAACAAGAAATGAGAGATGAGCCTCAGGTATATAACCTTACATATCTGCCATGCCATCTTATATTGTCGGCCTTCATTGCTGCAGAACTCACTAGGTTTATGCTCGCGCAGGTTGGAGGAATATATGTTAGACTCTTTTTAAAAGACCCAAAGTTCCCTCTAAGAAATCCAAAGAGATTTTTGGAAGGATTGTTGGATCAGTATTTATCATCTATTGCTGCTACACATTATGATACACAAACTTTTGACCCTGAGCTTCCTCTTCTCCTCTCTGCTGCTTTGGTTTCATTGTTGCGAGTGCACCCAGCACTAGCAGATCATGTTGGATATCTTGGATATGTACCCAAACTTGTTGCTGCAGTGGCTTATGAGGCCAGACGAGAAACCATGTCATCGGAGGAAGCAAATAATGGCAACCATGAAGAGAGAACTCATGAACCTAGTGATGGATCAGATCAACCTGCACAAACTCCAAAGGAACGTGTGCGTCTTAGCTGCTTACGTGTTCTACATCAACTGGCAGCTAGTACTACATGTGCAGAAGCTATGGCAGCCACTAGTGTTGGAACCCCTCAGGTATATTTTCTTATATTATTTGTAAAACTCCTGGAAAAAATAAAATGATTATGTTTCTTGGCCATAGATAGACAATTTATTATACCAAGAATGATTGATGTATTTTTTTTTAACAAGAAATCGCTCTAAGATGATTATTATTAATTTTTCATGAAAGGCATTTGTTGTATGTTATTTGATTAAAAAGCTATTAACGTTCTTTTCTCACTCTTGGATCATGTCAGTTCTCTGCACTTTGGAATTGCTTATTGTTCTTTGCAATCGGGAGCAATCATCCATCTTTAACTTGCTTTGATCTCATCAATTTGTATTATCTAACTAGCACCCATCTTGTTCTAGGTTGTTCCTCTTCTAATGAAAGCCATAGGATGGAATGGTGGAAGCATACTCGCTCTTGAAACCCTTAAGCGTGTTGTGGTTGCTGGAAATCGAGCCAGGGATGCTCTTGTCGCCCAAGGGCTTAAGTGAGTATCTTATTTAGCATATTTGTATTTACTTCAGGACCCCTACTGATACGAACCCTCCTTATCACCTACTGTTTTGGGACAAGTTTGCGGTACATTGAGACAGGGATGCTTTTGTCACCCAAGCTTTAAGACTCGCGAAGCAATAAAGGAATAGTGGGAGACAGAGTGGCTGGCATGCACAGCTTCTATAGAGCCCAAAATAAAACATCCTTTTTTTGTTCAAACCATTCATAACCCACAAAATTCTACCAGTCTTGTCCATCAATCCCTCCATGTAGCTTAAGTCTCTTGATCCAACATAATCCACTTTTATTAAATGCTATCAATTTTTCCCAATTTCAACTTTGCCCCACTTTATCTTGGAATTATCACTTTGCCCTCCTTTTTTTTCTAAAGCTAAATCTTTTTTTTTTCTTTTCTCAAATTATTTTTTTTCCTCTTTATTTTTCCACAATTTCATTTTCTTCCCCAAACCTTTCTTCTTCTCTGTCAACCCACCTCTCCCTCTTTTTTTTTCCTCAAGGTTTCCTTCTCTCTCACCAACCAACATGAATCTTCTTCCATCCCTTCTTTCTTTTTGTTTGAAGATTCGAGTCTCAAAGTTTTGCTCGGATTCCAACTCTCCCTCTCAGAGTATGTGACTGTATGTGTGCGCTCTTTGCTTTCTCTCTCCTTAGTTTCTTCTTTTTTGTCTTCATGAATTTTCCATCAACCGAAGTGTGATCGAGCAGTTGGTGCCCTCTTTTTCTCCCTTTCAAAAATACCGTCCTGGGGATGAACAGTTTCTTCCAAGTCGTTGATGGAGGAAGCTTAATAAAAACATCTTCATCCGTGTCTACTCCATTTTCAAGTTCAGCCTCATTTCCCACCTTAACTTCTTCTTTGTTTTCTTTCTTTTTCCCATTTTTTGATTCCCGAATGCCAACTATTTTTGTACTTCTTCCAAACTTTTCTATATTCTTTTCACAACTTGTTTCTTGTCTTCCCAACTGTGCTCTTGTTTGATCATAGAGGTGTGTAACTCCCACAAGGCTTCCCCATGATCCATTATTTGAATGGTTCTCCCGGAAAAACTTGCTCTAATACTAATTTGTTAAGACACCGATAGTCTTAAAATTCACGAGATACGAAACACCGAAAATGGTAAACACACACATAATATGATAATATAGAAAGAGGGTACAACTCCATAGCCATTCGAGACAACTAGGTCTCTCCCAATTTTTACCCAAGACTGTACCCAAAACATTCATACCTTTCTAGGAACTCTACTTTCCTATTTAAGCACAACACTAATGGCTAATTACTATTTTATACGCTTACTATTATACTACTAATACTCTCCCACTTATTCTTAGTAATCTAGCACAATCCCCTCGAAATTTTCTTTTTCTGATCATTCATTTATTGATAATTGCCTTACACTTGGAAGAACTATGAACCTTGATAATTGCCATTCCCAATTACAATTTAAGATCTCTTTGATTCATTTTTTGATATTCAAGCACAATTGGAACTTTGATTTTCATGAGTTTTACATATTCACTCTGTATTGCGTTATGATGAAGGGTTGGCCTTGTCGAAGTACTCCTTGGGCTTCTTGATTGGAGAGCTGGGGGAAGGAATGGACTTCGTTCTCAAATGAAATGGAATGAATCCGAAGCTTCTATTGGCAGGGTGCTTGCGATAGAGGTATGTTTGAGAATTTTAACTGCTTTTGTTGGAAGTTTTTTTGACTGATTTTGTAGGGAAATTTTTTTGACTGATTTTTTAGGAATTGTTAAACTATTCAAGAATGTCTATACAACTAGAATGCTATATTCTCATTAACCCGAAGTTATATTTTATTAAATGGATTTCTCAATAAATTATTTGGTTTACATTTTTTTTTTTTTGAAAAGATTTATTTGGGTTACCTTTAACATAGGTACTTGACCACCTTTGACTTATGAGAGAGACTTTAGAAGAACGGTTAGATGAGTGAGAAAAAGGTCGAGCTTTTGGATCGGGGGTAACGACGAACATGGTTTAAGAAATGGATAAGAGGAGAACGAAACCAACCAGCTTGGATTGTAGATAGTGTTTGGTTGGAAAAGGGATATATTCATAGGTTGTTATTGAATATCGTTGAAGTTCTTTTCTTTCAAGACTAGGCACATAACCACCATGTGAGCTTTTCTTCAAAGGCTTTGCTTTAAATTGCCTGGACTTTTTATGCATTCCTTTAAATATTGCCAATTGCTATTACACAATATTGGTACTTAAGAAATGGGATTTCAATAAGTTCGGGCTCCTTTTTCATGCAACTTCTGAATAATTTCAATAATTGGCTCAAAGACCTGGGTTTTCTAATTACAACATTATGACCTATATAATCTTATATATTTTTTCTCCATGTGTTCATTCAGGTTTTGCATGCGTTTGCCACAGAAGGGGCCCATTGTTCTAAAGTGCGGGATATTTTGGATTCCTCAGAGGTAATTATTGACGGATAATGTACCTTTTGGTCTTTCCTGCTGCCTGCTTAAACGTCCCTGAAATTTTTGGGTCCTATATACACGAAAGGGGTGGTCGTGTCGTGTCGTATCGTGCCAGGTTTCAAGTGCAATTTGGTATTTGTTCCTGTACAATTGGTTGGTTATTTATGTCAAATTCATCATTCTGGTGGAAAATTTTCCACCTTGTTTTTATTTTTTTATTTTTTTTGCATTTCAACTGTATTTTCAGCCACTTGAGGACAGTTCATTTAAATTTGGCCCTTGCTAGTAGGAACTCCAACTGAAATCTAAACTGCTGCACAACATTTACTGCCAACTTATTTCCCTCTTTTCTACCTTTAATCGCATAATGTCATTATTTTGAGCAAGGACTTCCTCTAGTTATTTATTCATACTCTTTTCATCCATCGTACAATGGAAACCACTCCGCACGTACTGAAGTTTTTTGTGGTTTTCAATCTCAACCATGAGCAAGAAGAGTGATGAAAAATGCATAGAATTGACCACGCATTTGCAGTATTTTGATTGATATTAGGAAAACAATTGATACACACTAGGGAGTCGAAGAACTCGTAATCTTTGTGTTTATTAGTTATGCTGGTTATGATAGAGGGTTTAGGGTTATCATATAGACTTTAGCGTTTAACTTCACCCGTATATTCTCTTAATTTGGTTGATAATTTGTAGGTTTGGAGTGCTTATAAAGATCAGAAGCATGACCTTTTCTTGCCATCAAACGCCCAATCAGCTGCTGCTGGAGTTGCTGGTCTGATAGAAAGTTCATCTTCTAGACTAACCTATGCAATTACTGCACCACCGGCTCAAAGTTCAAAGCCTCCCAATGGAAAACAGAATCAGCTATAGAACATATACAAGTAATTATAATTCATACTCATCATCATCTTTCTGGAATCAAATCTATGCACTGAGTGCATAAGTTTTCTATGTTATCAAGTATCTTTGTATAGTTTTGAGCATTTTTATTTGGCTCTTTCAATTTATTTTCTTTTCTTTTTTTTTTTGAAATGAAGGGGGGTGTTCAATTATATGGTCCTGTTGCGATTTTCTTCTTCTGTAAAGAACACTTTGTAAATGAGGTTCATTTACCCGATTAGAGGTGATTTTGTGTGAATAATAGTACTATTTCTGTTGTAAAAAAAATAAATAAAAACAGTGCTAGTTCTAATGTGCTGATTTCGTTTTCCTTTCTGGGATAAACTTCACTGAAAATATTCGAATATAGAATGTGTTGAAATTGGACAGAGGAATAGGTTCTTTGTAATAAAGAATCTTCGGAAGAAAAAGCAAACCCATTACTGTCCAAGGAATCTCGTCTCTTATTTATATTTATTCATCGGATTCTTGTTTTTAATAGCTTGAGATCCTCAAGATTCTCTTGGATTTGGATTTTCGGGTGTTTGGATGAGTAATGGAAGGAAGGATTATTGTCCCAGGGTGGCACAGTGGTTGGAGGTTTGTTTTTTGAAGGCATGCTCAAGATCTCAGGTTCAAGATCCATATGTGACACTAAATTGTAGACACCCATGTGCTTCCATTTCTTCGAGAAAAAAAATTTGTAAGAAAGATTATTGTGAGTGATTAAAAATGATAGTTATTTTGAAGTAGAAGTTGAGGTAATAACTGATGAGATTGTTTGAAATTGTTTGAAACCAACAGTGAAATCAGTATGAAATATTTGTGTTTGTATGCTGTTATTATT
>JBBMEG010000009.1:8297895-8308243 GCA_037832605.1 Cyclanthera cordifolia | reverse complement strand
CTCTCGATTTCCACCTTAAAATTCAACTGACATTATATACCATTGATAATTAATAGGTTGGGACTTTAAATCCCAACATCTCAAATAATATTGAAATAAATAATAAATAAATAAATATGGTTTATAAAAAAAAAAATCAAATTAATATTTAAATTTTATTAGTTATACTTTACATTTTTTATTTATTACATCTAGATTATGAGTTAGGGCACTACACGATCAAATGTTAATACATTCAACTAAACAAATAAAATTTTCAAATTGAATTGTTAAAAATAAAAAATAAAAATAAACTAAATTGTAACCGTATTACAAGTATAAATAAATTATTACAAACTACATGAAGCTCATGCTTGTTCTGTGAAAAATAAATAATAACGAAAGCAGGCAACTGCATTTCATTTCATTTTTATTTACATAAGGACAAGTTGGAGAAGTTGGTAGGTTTTCCAATTCAAGAGCATAATTTGCTTACAAATAAATAATTATTTTATTTTCAAAATATTATTGAAATAAAATTTAAAAAATTATTGTTATATGATGTCGCAATTAAAATTTAGATTTTATAGATATGTTTCCTCGAGATCACAGGTTCGAGTTTCACCTGTCTCCATTATTTTAATATTTCTCGATGTTGCCTAGAGATGAGTATGACTTTGTATAGATACAGTGAAGGGAAGGTTAAATTTTTCCTGAGGATGATTCTGGGAGGCACAGGGGATTTGAAGTAGAGGACAAAAATGAAAAATTGTAGAGAGAAGGGCAAAATCGTAAATCGATCGAACTGGGAATTGAAGATGAGGAAAGAGGCGGGCAGGTGTCCGCTGGATATATATTTATTTTGGAGGCTAAATTCACAATTTCTCGCCGCTAACTTCAACCGTTGGCTTCAATCCTCTTCACTTTCCTTTCCCATTTTCCTTTCTCCATTTTCGAACCAGCTAAAGAAAAACAAATTCCTAGTGCAGATCACGAAGAAGAATCAAGCCCTAACTCCAGCAAACCCTACGATCTGCGGCGAATTAGGAGGGATCTGCATTTCAACTTCATGCATTGCTCCTTCCTTTTCCCTATCGTCTCTTCACCAGAGGATTTTCCGCATCTTTTTGCTTCTCTTTTCTTCTAATAAGTCCAACACGGTCAAGGTACGGATGCCGGAGTTTTGGTGTCTTTTGATTTGTCTCTGTTTCTTGCCTGATCTGAAAGTTGAGACAATGAGACTGTTCTTTTGTTTCTTTCGTGGCTTGTATTTCACTAATTTATTTTTGAGATCTGTATTTGAAGGTTTTGCTTATTTTTGTTTGCTTTCTCGGCGACTGAATGTGTTTTTATGCTTTTGCTCTTATGTTCGTTTTTGGGCTCGGTGATTTGTTTTTTTCTGTTGTTTGTTGCTTTTTGATTTAATGCGGTTTTATTTTGATTGCTTGTTTTCATTTCCGTTTCTTAGATTGTGATTGTTTAGCCATGCGGATCTATTTTTGGGGCAAGATCTGTTAACTCTTTAACTGTAGATTTAGAAAATGTTTCTTTTGAATTTTCTATGAGCATGCAAGTGGATGATTTTCGTTTGAGTTCATGCATTTGTTGATTTTTGCCGCGTATTTTTTCAATATAAAAATTGTTATCATTTGGCGGACGTTTTTGCTCTTTCGTTTTTGTATGCTATGCATTGAAACACTGGCAATATTAGGACGCCTGTATCTTGATGATCTTGGATCATATTTTTTTTTTCCGCTCATGCTATGCATCATAAGTTTCTTTTTGTAAAATTTTGGTGAATTGTTTGTTTGAATAGATCGCATAAATCATGTTTTATATCTCCGTTCTGTAAAACTCAGTTTCGAAATGCCTTGCTAAATTGTTACTCTTAGGTCTAGTTTTTTGTTATGTTTGAATGGAAACCGAGTTAGTTAATTTTGTGTATGATTAAATGTTAATGATTTTTATATAAAAAAATGTTCATGATTTCTATATCAACTTCACGAAGCTCTCTGAATGGATACTAAATTCAAGATAGCTGCGTATAGGTTGCTGGTGGCCATTTCATCAAGAACTCGACGATCTTTGATAGACTTCTATTGATAGAGGGGAATTTCATTGGAACTGGTCTCTGGTTGGTTCATTGACCGTTTTGTTTTCTGATAGAAAGTTCGTCATGGTTGCCACTGCAGCTACTTCTGCCTTTTTTCCTGCTATTTCTCCATCATCAAACTCTGGAGCAAATTTTACTAAGTTCAGTAATGGTTCTGTCAATCCTGGAGGAAGCAAGCCAAAATCTTCTTCCCGTGGTTTGCAAGTTAAGGCAAATGCTCAAGCTTCTAGAAAGATCAACGGTACTTCCGTTGGATTGGAGGGTGTTAAGCTGGACGGTGACTTGACATCACCTCCCCCGAGGACTTTCATTAACCTACTACCTGACTGGAGCATGCTTCTTGCTGCTATTACTACCATCTTCCTGGCTGCTGAGAAGCAGTGGATGATGCTTGACTGGAAACCTAGGCGGCCTGACATGCTTATGGATCCATTTGGTTTGGGAAGAATTGTTCAGGATGGTCTAGTGTTTCGACAGAATTTCTCAATTAGATCATATGAAATTGGTGCAGATCGGACTGCATCTATAGAAACATTAATGAATCATTTACAGGTATGATTAATCATGACAAAAAAATTTTTGTTGGGTGTGTTAATTCTTGTGATGTTTATTTGTGGTAGGTCTTAAATAATTTAATTGTAGATGGTTGAATTATGTTAAACCACAAATAAACCTAAAAGCTTAAGCTTGTGGGTTGAGGTAAATTTAATTATTTCAATCAACAATACCCTCACTTCTCCTTTACTTGTGGGCTTTGAAATTTGAGCAAATATCCTATAAGTGAAATTCAATTTTACTCAGGTCCTCTTGCTCTGATATCACGTTAAATTATTATTAAACTCCTAATCAACTTGGAAGCTTAAGCTTATGATTTCATGTAATATCAATCAACACAGATTGAATGCATAATAGGTTGATTCTTCAATTCCTACATTTATTGTAAACATTAAGATGATATCTTGTTTTTTCTTACAGGAGACTGCACTTAATCATGTAAAAACTGCTGGACTACTTGGTGATGGATTTGGTTCAACACCAGAAATGTATAAAAAGAACTTGATATGGGTAGTTGCAAGGGTGCAGGTTGTGGTCGATAGATACCCTACTTGGTAAGTCACCTCATGTTTCTTTTTCTTATATATCCTTGTAAGGAAAAATAGTCTGGAACTGCTTACATTTATTCGTTTGTTTATTTGCTTTATCTTTCCATTGATCATGAAACTACTGAATCATGTAAAATGAATGGTTTGACTGTTTTTTCGTAGTTTCAGGATATGTAGCCTCCAACCAGTTTTGTCTTTTTGTTGCCTATTTTATGTGTTTCTGTAGTTTCTATATGTTCTATTTGGAAAACTTCACCTCCCATGGTTATGGTTCTACTTTTACCTGTCCAGTAACTGTTAAATACTATATTGTGAATTATTTATTGGTTATAGCTCTCGAGGATTGAATTTTTTTTTTTTTAATTCTTTTTGACAGGGGTGATGTTGTTCAAGTAGATACTTGGGTTTGTTCATCTGGGAAGAACGGTATGCGGCGAGATTGGCATGTTCGTGATTGCAAAACTGGTGAAACTCTAACTAGGGCCTCAAGGTAGTTTTCCCCGCCAGCAAGTAATCCTTGCCCTTTCTTTCCCTATCTCAATTTCCCATGTTATTCATTCTACCGTTCAAGTTTCTACTGCAATTCTAGTAACAGTGGAATTCTTTTGGTTTCCCTTCAATGACAGTGTCTGGGTGATGATGAATAAGCAGACAAGAAAATTATCAAAGATTCCTGGAGAAGTTAGAGGGGAAATCGAGCCTTATTATGCAGACTCACCTCCCATAGTGGAAGAAGATGGTAGAAAACTTAACAAACTTGATGACGATAGTGCTGATTATATTCGAACCGCTTTAACGGTAGGCTATACACTCCCTTTCGGTTAAATAGTATTCACAAGAAGCAAGCTTTGAATGACATATTTAATTCAAATTGCAGCCTAGATGGAGTGATTTAGACGTTAACCAACACGTTAATAATGTGAAGTACATTGCCTGGATACTCGAGGTACTTCTGTTTTCGAAATTATTCAGTCCATTGCTCTTCTTCGGCTGCTGTATCTGACTAAAAGCTTTGGTAATGACAGAGTGCACCTCTGCCGATCCTGGAGAGTCATGAACTCTCAACCATGACTCTGGAATACCGAAGAGAATGTGGAAGGGATAGCGTGCTGCAATCCCTTACTGCTGTATCTGTTGCTGGTGTCGACAATTTAGCAGATGCTGGCGACATTGAGTGCCAGCATCTGCTCCGACTTGAAAACGGAGCTGAACTTGTTAGAGGAAGGACCGAGTGGAGGCCCAAACATGCGACAAACATTGGGATGGTGGGTCAGATTCCAGCCGTAAATACTTAAAACAGAACATCAATTCAAGAACCTACCTTGTAGCTGGAGTTTCCGACCTTGTGCATTCACTCCTTGTGCTGTAGGAGTCCTGCTTTTTTTGTTTTTTTTCCTCTCTCTCCTTTCCTTCGGAATAAAAAAGAACAAAAAACATGCCAGTCCATCTCATTGTAAATAGTCATTTTATTTATTGTCTCCTCTCTCAAAAGGTTAAAAAAAAAAATATAGGTAATACCAGTTTTAATGTTTTGCTCTTAGGTTTATCGCTGGGATTACTGTTCCTGGGTTTTGCATATTTGTGATTGCCTTCATTTAATTAGACTTGAAATGTGAAATATCTTTCCTTAGTTTGAATGGTTAAGTAGTTTTATTTTGTACTGATTTATCTTTGCCAGCGTGGTTGATAATAGAGTGTGATAGCTTTATAGCAAAGTGTGATGTAAATCTGGTTTATTTGTTGTAATTTGCAGCCTGGCTTGGCTTCTTAGTAGGACCTACGAACTAGCAGGTTGCGGACCATCACCCTTCACGTTCTGTAACGGTCCTACCTTTGTTTCTCTCTCTTTTTGTTTTTGTTTTCTTGTTTGACAGATATTTTTCTCTTGTTTTTTTAGAGCTAATAACGTGAACTAATTTATCTAAATGAATCGTAATACTGAGAATGGCCACAAAGTATTAGAGGTGAAAGAAAAAACTAAAAGTTGACGAGGTTTGATTTATCATACAGTTTGATGAGTAGAAAATGAAATATTTCGATTTGATTTTTTATGGAAGAACTAAGTTAAAACGGATTCAAATTAAAAAATACTAAATGAAAATAAAAATTTATATTGGTATTGAGATTTGAGAGATCGTAAGAGAGAGAACACAAACTCACAAGAAAATCGACGCCAAAGGTTAGACCGACGTAGGAGAGTTCATGGAACGAACCTAGAATGCTCACGACAAGGAGGAAGAGAAAAGAAATCGTCGATCGACGAAGGAAGAAGAAATCACAATTGAGGGGTGAGTTTGAGCGATTCGCATAAATCGTAGGGAACAAGGTGAACACCAACGTGAAAGGAATTCTAGGGTTCAAGTTTGGCTTAATTGCACTTTGGCCCTCATTTTTTTTAATAATCAAAATTAAACCCCATGCTTGCTAAAAGCTCCTTAAACTTCACTTAATTATATATATATAGAACCTCTTTGGATCCTTAATAACTTAATCCATAATTTGCACAAATAACCAAATTATGGTTAACTATTGAATTACTTACAAGGATCTAGCTTTCGGATTTAAATCACTTCCCAAATAAAGCCCATTTATGTGGTTTGTCACAAGGTTGGTCTGGAGCTTAGTTTGTCGACAATCCAAAGGCTTAATCAAAATTACACAAAGGTATTAACAACACAAGAAAGAACAATCTCTAAATTCAACAATGGTGTTTTACAACTAAACTCATCTATGGAGTTTCAACAAATACACCATGGATTCAACAAAGGCCTACTCATTCACGGAACTAATTTGTTGGCCAATGATCAACATTACACACCAATAACAAATTGGTTTTCGATATTAACAACAGTATACAATGAGGTGTGGGAACATGATAGGTTTGGGTATTTGGAGAGTAGGAGTGAGTATAAAGGTATATGAGCAATTAGTTGGAGAGTTTGTTAGAGAATATGATTATAAATAGAGGGGATGGGTGAGTGAAGGGGATATCAAAATATTGAGAGTTTTCTTTTGAAAAGTTTTCTCTAGAGAAAGGGAGGTTCCAAGTTCCTATCAAAACTTGATTAGTTTGTATTTTGGTTACTTGGTTCCTATCAAAACCAGAATTGACACGGTAGTTTAGAAAGTTTAAATCATTATTTAACTGCCCATTAATAAACCGACAAATTTATCGATCATCTTTTGCAAAATCAACCCTACACTATATATATATATATATATATATATTTTTTTTATTTTTTTTTTTTTTTTATTATTAATTTTTTTTTTTCCATTAACAATACAGTCAATTGTCAGACAACAATCCCATTATTTAGACAAAAAAAAAAGAAGGGTCTAGTTTTATAATTGCACCCACTCACCCTCAATTATAATATCTCTGACCAAAAACCTTTATTTTCGTTATATAATAAAGCAATGCACAAAAAAGAGGAAAGGTTATAATACAAAAAAAATATATATATATATATATATACACACACACACACACATACAAGTTTTAAATTTGTTACTTATAATTTGAATAAAGTTGAAATTAGTTTTAATGATTTCAAAATTTATAATTTTTTTTTTTGATTGGAAGGAAACTCGGTAATTTAAAAAATAAAATTTAATTTCTTTAATTGACAAAATTATAAAATTCGCGAAAGTAAAGATATATATATTTTTTTGTCTAATTAATTACCTAATTTAGGGTGACATTTAATACATTGACGCCATTGATCATGAATATTTAACTTTTGTTTTCTTTTTGAAATTCAATTTTTTTGAGTTCCCTGACTAAGTTCATGTACTTAATTAGCTAGCCATTAAAGTTATTTTTTTAGGTTTTATCAAATTATAAAGATTAAATAATACTTTAAAATCATATGAACTAAATTTTATATTCATTCAAATCATTGAGAATAAATTCTATTTTATATTTATTTGAATCAAGCGATTAAAATTCTTTAAGAATTAGCGTAATAGTTGAAAATTTAGAATTTGAAAGTGTGTACGAGACTATATGTAACAATAATTTGTAGACATTGAGACACATCTCGTGTCTCAATTCTCCAACCTGACCGGTTGAGTATTCTTCTCAACAATTTGAAATACTTGTGAATAATCAAAGATAATAAAGCAATTTCAAAAAGAAAAAGAAAGAAAAATCTTAAACACAGCGCAAAATTAAAATGCTATTATAACTTCATTTTTAATTTACACAACATGATATTGAGCACTATATTTCTTTTTATTGTGTTTCCCATTAGATTATGATAATTAAGCGCAAAAAAGGGTAAGGATTTGGAATCTAACGTGCTTGATTAGCAAAACTAAGTACATGAACGAACTGTGTGCTACGTAGAAGTACTATACTAAATTAATTAACTACTTAATTCGGTGCGTGTAAGTGTGAAACTTCTTAACAACTACAAAAATAAATAATAATAATAATAATAATAATAATAATAATAATGTTAAGTTCAATGTATTTGCTCATGAATTTCATTATATTTGGAGACACGTGGCAAGCATCATTGCATGCTTGAAATTAAAGTTTAAGTAATCTTTAACATAATTATTATGGTTTATGTATTTATTGTGGGACCACCTTCATTAATAAACCAAAGCATGGCCCATTAATACAACTTGACTCTAATATAGTTATGTTAGTTTAGATACCATCTTTTTTTCTCTTTCTTTTACTTTAAAACATTTAATCAAACACCATTCACAAAGAAGGAGAATGAAAAAAGATTTTTTTTTTTTTTTTTTAATCTTCTTTTAACTACTTTCTATTGATGAGGTATTGGAATCCAGACTTGGTCTCTTAGGACCAGATGTTTCCCTACATCCCCAATCACACATGCATCCTAAAAAAATCTCTATGAGGACTCCAAGCTAAGCACGCTTGACTATGAAACTCCTTTGATTGAGCCACCGAAAAGGAATGTGCACCTTGATGTGGTATAGGTAGTACAAATCAATTCTCTTAACACCATCAGACTATATCTCAAGATCTCTCTCATTCAGATGTTGACTCGATTTTTTCATGTAACCCTCCTAACTCATGGCGTTATATAATCATTTACATTTTTCTTTTATTAACTCTCATTTTTCTCATAATCATTCTCATTCCCCTTCTCTCGAACACACCCTAAGGGAAGAATATTATAGATTTCAAATACATACATATATATATATATATATATATTTATTTATTTATTTATTTATTTATTTAAAATTGATAAATAGCATTCTAAAATAGTTTTTGTCTAAGATTGATCTAAAATTATTTGTCCAAAGTTAAATTATGGCAAAATTGTGACTGCATAATTGTCTTGACTACCAAAGTAAGATGTGGTCAATTTATGCTCATAAGATTATGCTTGAAACTCACGTTTTTATGTGCACTATAAATAAGTACTTTTTTCATTGTTGACAAATCATTTCAAAATCTTTCCCGACATCCCACGTCTAAGTGAGTGAGGATATGAAATAAAAATAAATAGAATTTAGTGCAATTTGTAAGAGAGAGTTTGTAACTTCTATTTTTATAATGATTTTTATTGTATTAACTTCATCTTACTCTATTCAATTAAGAACCTACTGGAAGTCAATTTTCAAAAGTAAAAATAAATAAATTAGTCATGGGATGTTATGTTTAGATGGAAGGATATTTCATGTTTTTTTGATATATGAAAATTGCCAAATAAAATATATAACTGATATAATCTACTTTTTGTTAAATAATTATGTCTGAATTGCATTCAGAGGTTCGAATTCTTCGTTCTAAATTGTTGTTAAAATTCAAAAATAATTAATGTATATACAGATGGTATAGTACATCAAATATATATATACATTTTTTAATATGACATATATATTATTGATATATAAAATATAGAAATATATTATATTGTATATTATTGATGTATGGTAATTTACGAAAATATCATGTGTATTTTGTATTATTGATATACGTCAAATACACCAAATATAAAATATATTCCAGAATGAAGGTAAAACTACAAATTATGAATGAAATTTAGAAAAAAGGGGGTAAGATTGGAAGAATTAAGATAAGAGTTACATTTACAAATTTGAAATCATGATTCGATTAGTAAATGAATAATTTAAAAAAAAAAAAAAAAAAAAAACTGTAAAAATTATTTAAATGCTGTGTTATCAGCGGATTCTTTTAGGTATTAATTTTTTTTTCCCCCTTGGAGTTGAAGCCGCGTGCGGCAACTGGTTTTGGCAGGTCTAATGTGCTTTGATGCTGTTTTCTTTTATTTATTTTTTTTTTTGAATAATTTATAAATTCAGAATTTATAAATGAAAAAAAAAAAAATTTATTCCGTTTAAAAATATAGATTTTAGTTCTCATGATTTGAACAAAATTTATATTTTAATCTTAAGGTTTGATAAAATTATTAGTAGGTCGTTCGTAATTGTTGATAAATAAATTATGTAGAAATTATTATTTTTGTATTTAATGATGAGAGTGTGAGATTCGTAATTGATTGGACAAAAAAAAAGAAATCAGAAATTACATATATCTACTTAATTCGCATACGATTTACGAATAGTATGAAGCAATTTTTAGATTTTATCGAATATTAAGTTCTATTGTTTCAAACCGTATGAACTTAATTCTATATTTCTCCAAACTATAGCAAGTAAATTTATATTTGTGTTAGGAATAATAAATATCTAGAGATATTTTCTAGATAGGTTCTTTCTCACAATTTATGGCTTCACAAAATTTATCTCATGGTATTAGAGTCACCCTAAATTAGGGTTTCAAAAAAAAAAAGTTCGATCTCTAATTTCATCTTCTTCAAAATAGTAAATTTGGTTATTATAACTCCCAGTGTTTGTCTTTCATTAAGGGTTATTTGACGATTCGTCAAATCCACACAATTTGTATGATGCATGGTTTAGCATCTTATTTTGCGGTATAATATTAATTGGCAAGGTGATCAAAGGCAGTTTAACGAATTCGTGAAATCCGCACAATTCGTGTTGTGCAATAAAGCATCGTATTTGCGGTATATTATATTCAGCGACAAGATAGATAATAATTTGACGATTTGTGAAATCCGCGTGATTCTTTAGGTGCAATAAAGCATCGTATTTTTGCGATTATTCAATTCGATGGTTAGAT
>JBBMEG010000009.1:8285353-8297795 GCA_037832605.1 Cyclanthera cordifolia | reverse complement strand
ATATATAACATTTCGTATGTGCGTTGTGCAATGAAATTTGGTTTAAATTAAGTTGGTATTTACCCGCTCCAACTTGAGGGGAGTGATAAGAATCATTATGTAGAGATATTTTCTAGATAGGTTCAATTTGATATTTGAATATTAGTATCTTATGATATTACTTAGCTATTATCTATATTTGTTATGAGATCTTTCTAGATTTGATATTACATGCAGTATACATATTTGTGAAAAATTAATAGAAAGAAATGTTTTGTGTCTTTTCTACAATTTGTCAATTTCTTCAAATCATACAAACTAAAGCCTATCATTGACAATATTATCTAACTTTCTTCGAATTAGCGAAACTAAATTTATCATTTTTTTTCTTTAAAATAAAAATGTTTTTATATTGAGAGTTTTTATTTTTAGGAAATAAAAAATGAAAGTAAAATAAATAAATTAAAAAAAGAAAAGAAAAAGAAGAGAAGATACGATGAATGGTAAAGCAACAAGGTGCCGACAAAGCGGAAAGCTTCTCGATGTTTTTGTCTCTTAAAAGAAACCATCCAGAGTCAATTCATCGTTCATTGACTTTTTGAAAAAACACTGTGGGTCCCATTCCCTTGCTTTTGTGCCACCTCATCAATTTCCGTCAAACTGGTCCAATCATATTCCCATAATTGCCTCCGCTTGTCTAACAAAAAATAATATGTTTTTTGTGCACAAACAAAAAATGGTTTCTTTTTTTTTCTTCCTTGTCTTTCTTTCCATGTTTTTAAAAAAAAAATAATAATGCTTATAAAATTAATTAGTCGGTAAATTGTTACTAATTAAACATAAAATTATTTTTCTTATGTTCATAACTTAGGTAGTGGTGTAAAGTTAATTTAAGTCTAATTTAATTGGGAATTTAAATGAATATATACATAAAAAGGTAATGTGGAGATTAATCGTTTAATTTATCATCATACATAAAATTAGATCTTATCGTGAGCTTTGTTTTCCATTAAACTTACTTCAATTTTAATATTATTGAGACATAGATATAGATAGGTTTGGTTGGTGTCGCATAACTTTCTTATCTTATAATCTCGCTCTCAGATGAATATTTTTTCTCACGCTTAAAATATGATTGTTTCTTGACATGAAAACCATACAACATCTGACAAGAAATGAAAAGTAAATTAATAAATAAAACGCTAAGTTGGATAATGATCCAAATATTTCATAATAATTATTTTAGTGTTTTGTTTCTTTTAAGCAGTACGTGTCTTAATGGTACTATACAGAAAATGTTTGTCAGGAAAAAAAAACTTTAGAAAAAGTTGAGACATTATAATAATTTAAAGCAAACTCACAATATAATTTCCATAGTTGAAAGAATTAGATGCTATGAAATCTCATCTTAATTTTTTTTTTTTTTTTTTTTTTTTATCGTCGTTAGAGTTCTGTTGTTATTGATAAAAAGAAAAAAAAAATAATAATGTCATGTACTGGATAGTATAAAAATATTCACCTGTTGTCCATCGACTACGCCTTTCAGCCTGATCTTAGGCCTTGACTCACCCTCCGTGGACGAACCTTACGGAGGAACCCTTAGGTTTTCGGGGTATTAATTGGATTCTCACCAGTGTTTGCGTTACTCAAGCCGACACTCTCGTTTCCGCTTCGTCCACTATTACTCGCGCAGGTGCTTCCCTCTAAGGTAGAACGCTCTCCTACTGATGCATTTTTACAGCTCACAGCTTCAGCAGATCGCTTAGAATCTATCTTGTATAATTGGAGAGATATCCTCGTATTTTTATCATAGGGTCTTCAATATATCTTTTTAAAATGATATTTTTTAGTCATACTTTAATTTAATTATTATTGGAACGAAAACATTTTTAAGTTTAGGAATTTGGATATCATATTAAATAGTATGCAAAAATATGAGAAAAACTTGTGTTCTTATGAATAAAGAGGCAAGTTCTTCTTAGTTCATGTACAACAGTATTTGATACTACGTATTTTTTAATCCAACCTAATATTTTATTGATATGAAGACAAGTTTTTGTGAAAGTATATTTATACAAAAAACTTTCAAATTTTATTTTTTTGCATTAACAATAAAGAAGAAAATAGAATGCCAAATAATTTAGGTGTCAAATTTACGTAAAAGAGAAAAGACTAAAAATGCATTTATAGATTGAATGAACCGACAATCAGCTCCCCTACTTTGAATTCTGCTTTTTTCATGTGGGCTAATGGCTCAAACAACCATGACCCACGTACTCAAAAAAAAAAAAAACAACCACGACCCACGTGTCGCCTTTTCATTGGCCAGTTTAGTTCTATATATGAATCCGAAATCCAAACCATAATTCATTATTCACTACGAAAAACACAGACAAAAAAAGAAGTGTGTGGTGGTTTTTCTTGCAAAACGTGAGCAGAGCTATGTCGTCGTCGGAGACAGTTCCCGATTCGCCGGAATCGGATCTAACCCAAATCAGTTTCGATGAAACTGAGCTCACCTTGGGTATTCCCGGAGCCGATCAGTTCCGGCCAACCGACAGAAACAAAGTGTATCAGAAATCTAATGCTAAACGTGGTTTTCATGACGCCGAAGTCGGGAGCTCCACCAGAGAATCGCATGACCGTCACGAGGCAGGACTCGTCGGCTCTGGTGAAGAAGGTGAGTTTTTAAAATTTACAGTAACCTATCAACTTAAAATTTTGAATATGATAATGGTTTAACACGGTATCAAATTTTTATTTATCATGATTATTTTTTATGATATGAGAAATTATATTTAAAAGTATAAAATTAAACTTTAAACGATAAAAAAACATGCATCTCAGTGACTTCATAGATGAAACGTAATTTTAACAATTTCATAACTATTCTGAAATCTATTATTTTAAAGGTTGGTGAATCAAAATTGAAATTATGGGTGATTTCTGTTCGATATTGGCGGACCGAACCCAGTATTCACAACTATTGAGTCCAAACTGATGCTTTTTTTTTTTAGATTACAACAATTAGGGATGGAGATTCAAACCGATGACCTCATGGACTACTGTTCTTTTGACGGTTCAAACTGATGTCCAATAATAGAAAAAATCAATTTTAATTTTGATTAAAATGTTTTTTATTTTCAATTTTTTGTCTAATTTTCAATTTGATTTTACTATTTTACTAATCAAAAACATTATTTTTCATAAATATCATAGTATTTATAATGTTTTTGTTTCTTATCCATTAAATCTAAATAGCAATATATTATTATTTTCTTTTAGTATTTGTATATTCCCTTTGGTTTTATATGGTTTCTTCGATAAAAAAACGAACATAAACAAATATATTTTGATTTTCTAAAATATCAAATCAAATAATTTGGTTGTTTGTTTTTCCTTTGCCCCTAATTGAAACAATTTTCCAAAAAAAGAAAAATGGGTTTTGTTAGTTATAAAAGAAAGGTTGAATAATTGAGTGTTTTTGAATTTGAATTAGGGCAAAAGCGGGCAGTAACAGGTTGGCCGCCGGTCAGATCATACAGAAAAAAGACAATAGAAATGAATTACAAGTACGTTAAAGTTGGTGCAGATGGAGCCCCATTTTTGCGTAAGCTCGACCTTAACATGTTCAACGGCTATCACCAACTCTTCAAGGCATTCCACCAATTCTTCAACTCATTTCCAATATGTTGTGAGTTCATATATTCGACTCAAATCTTCCACAAATTGAATCATCAACTTTTTTAAATTCGAAACTTGAATCTATTTATTATTCAATATGCAAGTCGATACGACTCAAGATCATACAATTGACTTACAAGTCTGTTCAGATCTGATTAATGTACGACCTTATAGATACCCACCATTTTGAAATAACGAAAAAGAAAAAATCAGTTAGTCAAATGTCTACTTGCCAATATAACTTAATTCAATAGGTTAGTGATTGTTTGAAACAATTGGAAGAATATGTAATTTAAGTAATTAATTTTATTATATAGCGTAAGTATCCATTTCAAAACAAATTGCATTGAGGAAAGTAGCACACATTTTGGATTAGATTCGAATTTGTAGACCAAAATATCCGCTTTGTCTTATTCGCTTGAATCAGATTCAAATTTTTTAGATCAAATATCCGTTTGGGTGGAATCCTTGGAATTTTGAGAGTCAATAACCCACATAGAACTCTGACATATTAGATAGTGTGTGTATTCATCTCAAAACTAATTAGTAATTAAGAAAATAGCCTATATTTCATATGAATGTGTTGAAAACTCCTTAGTCTTCACCTTTCCACTGTGGAACAAAGGTTACGACGTGAATATCTCCAACAAAGTTTCTTAAACCTTTTGTATTTTTTATTTAGGTGATTACTTGGAAGAAGGGAACAATATGAACCCTATGAAAAGAGCAGATGAATACTTACCAACTTACGAGGATAAAGATGGAGATTGGATGTTAGTTGGAGATGTCCCTTGGAAGTAAGTTAATTTAATTAATCATTTTCCCAATCAATTTTCTTTTGGTTTGATTATGTGTTTAATTAATTAACCTTCCTCTTCTAATCGAGTACTTGTAAATTTATGCAGATTGTTTGTTGAATCTTGCAAACGTATTCGTTTAATGAAAGGCTCAGATGCTATTGGCATAGGTAATTAAGAACAAAAAAAAAAACATTAAACTTATTTTCTTCCATTTTTTACTGTCCAAATTAAAAAAAATAAAAAAAATAATAATAATTTTGCTGTTCTCTATTATGCAGCTCCCTCAAGAGCACCATAGAAAGGAGGGAGATAAAGCTTTTGGATGAGCACCTTCTTTTCTTTTGTTTTCTTTTTTAATTTGTTAAAGTTGAATTAAATATATGGTAGTAGTTATATAGCCTGCCAGGATGTGATTAGGCCTTTGTAGTTTTGTACAATAAAATATATCAGTTTCTCAAAGTAATATCTTAATTTATATGTTCAGTTGTATACTAGTAATAGGTTAAACTAGCTTCGTTTTAATGACATTATATACGATCAATCGATCATAATGTTACGTATTCAAATTCTCATTTCTCAATATTGTTGAATTAAAAAAAAAAACTCGTGTTAATGACTTATTTTTAAGTCCCAAGTTCGAAACATAATGTGCAATACACCAACATGTCAACTTAATTTTGGAATGCAATATCAAATTGATATCCAGTAGGTCTGTTTTTTGTAGAAAAAAGTGGAATGGAGAGGAGTCTGGATTAATAGTAGTTGAATACTTGTTTGAAAATTGATATTAATGGTAGTTGAATAATTAATTACTAGTTAGTAGTGGTTTAGTGATATGTTTGATGTGAAATTTAATTGAGTGATTTAATAGAAGGTTTGATGAGTGGTTAAAAATGATTCTTTCCTATCAAATACAAATGAGTAATAAACGAACAGTAATAAATGAATGCTTTGAAATGAGTGATTAGAAATGAATGATTATTTTGATTGGTAGAAAATGAGTTTTGAGTGATTAAAAATGAGTGATTATTTTGACCGATTTTAATAGCTCGTTTAGATGTGTATGTTGAAAGGGGAGTTAGTAAAAGCTCTTTTTAATAGCTCGTTAATAACGCGTAACAAATACTGCCTAGAAGAATCAACTCGAGTCGGTCAACCTTGACATGACCTTCCACATTGTAGCTCATTGGTTTGGTGGTCATATTTTCCCCTTCTATGTGAGGGTTAAGGATTGGAAAAAGAAATCATAGACTTTAGGCTTTAAAAAGTAACTCAAAATGGGAAGAGGAACACAAGATAACCATGAGCAAATCCAAGTCGATTGTATTAAAACTGATTACCTAGCCTGTTCCAACAAATTTATTAATTGATAACGAAATCTCTGGCTTTATCTTGCAATGTTAGATATCGTTTAAAAAATGTAGATGCAGGCAATTGAAGTGAGCAGCGCGGTTAATAATACCGACACAAGGTTCACACCATTGTTGTCGAGGAGGTTGAGGCCTGATATCCTTTTTACTGTTGGTCCTGGTTTTCCTACAACCTGCACAAATGAATAGCTTCATTTTTTAGAGTTGAGCGTCAAATAAACATTATCAGACCTATAGAATATTTTCTATTTCAATAGTTAGTTGGTAACCATGTAACTGCATAGATTTTAGCTATTTGCACAAGGCTATACTTTTCTGTTGGGTTACACACAAAGTTGTTTCATATTAGCTAGATATGGAGAAGATCATTGGTATATAAGTGAGGAATCAAGAAACAATCATCTCCATGGTATGAACCCTTTAAGGTGAAACAAAAAACAAAGCTGCAAGAGCTTTTACCCATAGTGAATAATATCATACCAATGTGAAGATCTACTCAAGATTGCTGTCATTATCAAGTGGTATAAGATTCATGCCCCTAACTTAGTCATGTTATTAGAATTTCGCAGTTTAGGACAAAAAAGTTGGAAACTTGATGACATGGTTATGAGTATGAGACCTCTTCAATGAAAGTGAAACATAAAATAAGTGTCATGAACGCTTATGTTCAAAGTGAACTATATCATATCAGGCTTGTTAGAGTTAGTTATATTAGGATTAGTATATTATCATGTATGTTAGACATGTTAGGGTCATTTAGTAGTTAGGTTTAGGAGGTAAACTTTATATAAAGGTATTGCCTCTAATAAGAAACATACGACGACTCTCTAAGTCTCAATAAAGTTTACAATGCCAATGTGGATGTATATCTAGGATTGTCGTCCTTGTTATTTTCATTAAAATACAGTTATACTTCTCTCGTCTCTCCAAGGTCCCCCTACGATCGCAATTCTCTTCTTTTAGTTTGCTAAAAAACAAAATCAGTTATGTAAAGAGCATATGAATTACAGATGTGGGAAATGGGAATGCGTTTTAAAGTCGTATCGTGAAAATGAAATAGTCGACCTTGTTACGAACGGTGCAGAATCCACTGAATTGCACTGTTGCTCCCAATAGAGAGTCTATGACACTTCCACAAAGTCCAGCCATAGCAGATAAGGGAATTACCAATAGCTGTTTCAGCGCTGTTTCATAGGCACATTTTGCAGTAAAAAATCCAAGGAGAACAAACGTCAGTCCTATGACACCACCTGCAGCTGTAGCTGCAAGGAGCCCTGCATTTGTAACACCACCATTTGTACCCTTACGAACAGGCTACATCCATAATAAGAAAACATCCAAATCAAATATCATTTATTCGTTCATTTGGATATGAATTTATGTCATGTAGCTGATCAGACTGTTGCTAATATGCATGAAGTGCCTAATCAACACAGGAAATCTAAATTACAACCAAAGAAAAAAAAAAAAGAAAAAGGAATTTGGCTTTCCATTTCAAATTCAATAATGAAGAAAAATGTGAGCTCAATTAATATGGTTTCTTTATGGCTTTATGCTTGAGATTTGCCGTGGCTAAAGTAGACCAGAAATATTATATATTTGAACAACACTAAGGGTGTGTTTGGACTACCATTAATAAAGAGGAAAAATGAGAAGGGGGATGATTTTTGGTGTTTTGGTAACCGACAATCATACCTTCCATAATCAAGTTTTCCCAAAATCACCTTTTTATTTTCTCCCTAACTACCTTCTATTCTTCCCATAACAACTTTTTATTTTCTTCATAACTATTTTTAACTCAGATCGTACATAGAGATGTTCAAGGGGCGGGGCGGGGCAAGGGAATGGCTTTCCCGCCAACAAAATCAATCTCCGTCCCCTCAAAATTTACCATATATTTTTGCGGGGATTGGGTTCCCTGCCGAGAATTTTTTTTGTTTAATTTAATTTTTCATTTTTAAATCTTAATTTGTATGATAATTTTTTTTAATAATACTTTGAATGATTTAAATTTTTATGAAATATATATATTAATTTTCAATTAGATATTTAATTATTAAATAAAATATATAAATTGGTAAAAAAGAGAAAGAAAAAAATCATTTTTAAAATAAAATGAAAACGGGGCGGGGAATGGAGGAAACGGGGATGGGGAATACATTTTCCGTCTCTGCCTCCGTTTACCTCGCGAGAAATTTTCTTTCCCCGCTCACTCCCCCATTATCCGCATAAACGGGGATTCACCACCCCGTTTGGGGCGGGTTCCTGCGGGGCCCCGGCCCCACGGGAAAAATGGACATCTCTAATCATACACATCATTCTCTTCAACTCTAACACAATTAATCATTCTTCTCGTAATCATTTTCTTCCCTTCAAACATAATTAATTGTTCTCTCCCTGATTCTCATTCTTCCCATGTCATTCTCATTCTCCTCTCTCAAGGACACCCTAAAAGAGGAGTGAGAAAATAATGATTTAAGAAGTGAGACAGAATGTTAAAATCAAGAAAGATCTAAACGAAATGAAGACCTTGAAAGTTGTGATCAAACGAGGAGTTGCGTCACTAAGAACTCCGAGTTCAGAAGACCAAGTGTCCCCATTGCAGCAGGCATAGTGACCAAGAATCCCTCCAATGAGAGCAGTGACAAGAACAGAGTCTTTTGAGTCCAGACATTTATCTTGCCATCCCGTGATCTTCCAAATTATTACAGCCAAAATTGTAGCAATACCACTATTAGAAAGAACTTGAATCCTGGAAAGGAACAATAACGAAAAATCAATGAAATGGAAAGACCTGATATGCACGACATGTCGAATTAAAAACAATCATCATGCCAGCCAATTAAATGCATGAAAGAATAACATGATGTTCTACCAAGCTATATCCTTTATCATGGTTGCACTAGTTTTTTATTTTTTTAATCTCTTCTCAAAGTTTTGTTCAGTGCAGTACGCATTACAAGTTAGTTTGGTCAAATCACATGTGGAAGCGACTCATTTTATGCAATATCTCTTGAGACTATCAAGTATCAGATGAGGTTTATCATCAAACAAGAACAAATAAGATTTCTAATTTATTCATCAATATTTGAGTTCAAAAAATATATCTCTGTACTGATTTATCAATATATCGGCATTTAACGGTTGAACAAAATAGATATTAGAAAGTGTGGGTATCCATCTCAAAACCATTTGGCTATGAGAGAACTAACCCAACTTATCTTATAAATGTGTTGAAGAATCTTCACATTTCCAATGTTGGACAATGGCCACAAGGTGATTATCTCCAACATGCTCCTCAAGATGGTGTTATTTTTTGGGAAAACCATCTTGGATTAGATTCAATCGCTTAGATCGGATCCAACTCTTTGGGATCATCAAATACCCGCTTAAAGTTTTTGCCGGCTTGGGTGATGTCCTCGAAATTTTGAGGACTAATAACCTACATTGGCTCCGATACCATATTAGAAAGTGTAGACATTCATCTCAAAACCAATTAACTATGAGAAGAGTAGTCCACCTAATTTTATAAACGTGTCGAAGAATCCTCACCTTTTTAATGTGAGAAAAACGGTCACGAGTTGAGTATCTCCAACAATAACCGAAGAACTATTTTGAATGTCTTTGACATGATTGAGTCAACACAGACTACAACATAATTTTAGCATTTTCCAACAAAACTTCCACTGAACACTTTCAGCCAACTAAAACCAAAAACAAAACAATACAAAACAAAAGCTAAATATCTTTAAGAAAACAAACAAACAACAATCCTTACCAATTTCTTTGACCACCTTTCTTAAAATCAGCATCGACTACTCGTTTCTTCTCTTCCCCAACCTTGGTGAGCTTCGATGAAGTGAGAAAGAATACCAGAAGCACAGCTCCGTACCTTCATAGACTCAGATTCATTATAAAGCTAATTCAACAATCAAGCCCAAATCAAACTTCGAAAATCATAGAAAAACTACCACTAAAAGAACTCGGAAATTCACAGTCAAATTGGTAAAAACCAATATAGAATCCACAAGAGCAATGAACCAATCTAAATCCCTCAAGCTCAGATAAACGCTAACAGAAGATAAACCCTAAACACTACAAAGACAAAATTTCCCATATACATAACGAAACAGAAACAGAAACAGAAACAGAAACATGTAGAAGAAATTACAAAACCTGTAGCTGATTGCAATGTGAGCAGACATGACAAGAAATCCCGCAACAGCTCCAGAGAGGTTCAATGATTTTCTCCGATAAGCTCTGAGGGCGATAATGGATGAGATTATTACCGCAACGGACGGCTGAAGCAGATTGACTTCCATTTGATCTTCGAATCTCCGTCAGAGCGTTAGCGACAGTGAACTCAAATTGAAACAGAAATTAAACTTTAAAATTCCAAATGAAGGCAATCGCAACAAGAAAATTGTCGCTTGAAAAAGAATAAATAAAGTCTTATCTGATTTTGTCGATCATTGAATTGAATAACAACCAACAGGCAAACGAACTTGCCCGATCCATTCATACACGTGTTTTGTGTTTAGTTAAAGAATAAAGCATAAATTTGGTAGATGGAGTTTCAAGAAAATTAAATTTTTATCCTACTTTTTTAAGAACTACTTCTCATAGGTGAAAAAAACTATAGTTTAGTTGTTGAGTATCCATGTTTGGATAAAATCTAAAAATAAATTTACGTCATTTTGTAATTGTTTGTGAATAAAATACGTAAAAATTTATTATTTACCCTTAATTAAAACCATTTGGATTTCTATCTATAATTTCAACCCCGGACATAAATGAACCGAGTCCACATCCGAATGAGAGGGATCTTGGGGACATCCCATGGTTAAGAATTAAGAGAATTGATTTGTACGACCTATACCATCAAGATACATCTTCATTTACGGTGGCTCAATCGAAGGAACTTCATATACGTATATGTAACAAAAAAGTATTATATAATATACTATCATATACGTATTTGCATCATATAGATATTTTTCATCTTCTACATATCATAAATTTATGGTTGCAAACTAGTATTAAGTGTTTTTTTTTGCAGCAGTCATCATCAACAAACTGTGAGAAATTTTATGAGTAAATCAAGTATTTCCATTTTTAAAAGAATGAAACAATAATGGTGAAAATTTTCGATTAATGAAAAGGGAAACAGGGTTACCATTTGAGAAGGAGCCGAAAACATTAAAAAAAATGTCATAACAATATATAATAAACATTTTCAATTAATTAATGAAAAAAAAAACATAGGTAGTCAAAGGAAAGAAAAAACATTAATAAAAAAAAATTTCCATAAAGAGCATTAAATGGACAATGGGAGAATGAAAAATCAATTAAATAGAAATTAAAAAAGTTTTAAAAATACAAACACAATAAAAATAGAATTTGGATATATAATATTTATATCGAGCTTGAATATCCATAACAAATTCTCTTTAACTTTTGAAAAACATATCTAAAATTTAAATAAAAAAAAAAAGAAAAAGAAAAGAAACACAGAGGCTCCACACGTCCACGTTTAAACCGACTAATACCAAACAATAAAATCATAGACCACCAACTCTTTCGATCAAACAATTACTTTTTACCATTTCTCAAAATCTCTATCAAACATCATATTAAATTTTTCGTCAAATTTTTCGACCTTATCACTCAATCGCTGCTACCAATTTCAACATTAATTTTTACAATTCATCAAACCTTTATAAACCTCATGTTTAAATTTATACCTGTACAAATGTTTAATTCTAGCTATTTAACATAATGAACTTTTACAAGTCAAAACAAATTAACATTTTATTTCAAATAATTGACGATTGTAAACTTGCCGGGTCTAATCAGATGATTGCACGTGCAAAGTAACATTTTTTTTAAACGAAAATTGACAGATGAAATAAATGGATACTCTTTGAATGATAAAAGATTTTAGATGAATATTTCTTATTTAGTGCATGCTCCTAACGAAATTAAATTTAAATGAAATTTTGATTGTAATCATGAATATTTTTTCCTATATCGGAAAGACGAAGATTCTTCAGCATATATATAAGATAAAGGTACTTCTCTGATAGCTAATTGATTTTGAGATGGGTACCTACACTTTCTAATATGATATCAGAACACCAGATAATTAGTCCCATAAATTCCAAGACCCTATCTTAGTGGGTAAAAACTTAAGCGAACATTTGATGATTCCAAAGTGTTGAATCCGACCCAAGCGAGTGAGTCAAAAAGAGTATATTTTGGACCACAAAATGAATCAATTGGTTTTGAGATGTAAGTCCACATTTTCTAATACTTTTAAATATTCAAAATAAATTATCATTCTAAATACTAATTTTAAACTCTCTTACAAACTATATTGGAGCAGTAATCATTACTTCTAAATAGTTAAAATAAATTTTCATTCTAATTACTAATTCTAAATACTCTTAAAAACTTCGTCTTCTAAATACTCAAATAAATTCTCATTCTAAATATTAATTTTAAATACTACTAAAAGTTACATCCAAACAAATTTTTATGTGCAATCATTACTTCTAAATACTCAAAATAAATCATCATTTTAAATATTAATTCTAAATACTCTTAAAA
>JBBMEG010000009.1:8269520-8285253 GCA_037832605.1 Cyclanthera cordifolia | reverse complement strand
TTATTTATTTATTATTTTTATCTTTGTTTTTTGATACATAGAAAATAGGGATGTACATGGAGTTGATTTAAGAAATTTTTTTGAACCAATTCAAAATTTGGAATTGGTGAATTCATGAACCTATACAACCCTGAGCATTTAAGCATTAAATTTTCGTTAAGTTGTCTGAATACTCTTAATAAAAAACCATTGAATATTAACTTAAACTAACTAATATTTTTCGATTAGTTGTACTGTTAGTTGTAATGTGCTTAAAATTTTCAAGTTTAATTTTATATTAAAAATGGATAAAAAGATATCAAATGTTTAAATAAAATTACAATGTTACAAAAAAAAACTCTAAAATTAAGTTTAAATCTTGATGCATTTTTTTTTTGTTAGTCAACCAGCTGAAGCTAGCATCCACGCCAAACATAATTACAACTCCTAGCGCTACTTATGGTGCATATGAGTCCCACTACATCCAACATACCATGTGTCTTAAGGCCAAAACAAATGATATTTCTAAGAATTTTATATTTTAAGCATTCACATCAACGAGAAATCATGCCCAAAAAGTTTCATGCCTCAACTAGTGGTCCCTTGTGGACAATGTTGATGTATGTTAAACAAAAAATCTTAATTTGAAAGCAATTTTGAAATCATTGCAAATTATCAATTATCTCTAAAGTTTAGCATGAAATTCAAACATTGCAACTAAATTATATAAATAATTTAAATTAAAAATTGATCTCACCAAATAAAATAATAATAAGTTATCATTCAAATTAAGAAAAATGAATAAATCTCTTACTGGGTCAACCTAATTTAAATTTTCAAACTTGTTCCAACAATTGTTGAATTTAAAAAACAAAATCATCTTAACAATGATTTAATCTTGTTTTGTATTTTATCAATCAAGAGATGGTTAAGACTATGAATTTTAAATTTATGAAGCTTAGTTAATCAAATTGTGACTATGATCTTTTAAACTATATATGTTTATTACTTTAACAAAAAAATACATAAAGCGGAAAAAGAAAGAATAATTATTTTAACTTTTTTTTTCTAACGGTCAAATCTTTAATTCAAAAAGAACAATAATTATTTTAGTTTTTTTTTCCTACCTGGTCAAATCTTTAATTCAAAAGATAATGGGAAGATATTTAAATATTTTTTTAAATCAAGAGTATTTTTTAAATTATTTAAAGTTTATGGACATTTATGAAACCAAACTTTAACGGGTTTCATCCAAATTTAATGGCAGTGGCATTTTTTAAAAATTTGGTAAAATTCAGGAGTAATTTTAAAACTTTTCAAAATTTAGGAGTAAAATGTTGAAGAAAATCGGAGAGTAAAAAAGTATATTCGATAATTTAGCCAAATAATAATAATAATATTATGAACATGACAATCATGAAAATAGATTAAAATAAAATAAAAACTAATCACTTGAACATGTTTCCATTGCTTATCATTAAAAAAAAATTGAATAAAGAAAAAAAAAAAAAAAAAAAACCTAGTGCTAACTCTCTAAGTTTTGGAGAGAGATGCTCTATAAAGGTTTGAAGTTGTCTCGGGAGGCACAGTCTTGTTGGAGATCGTTGGAATACTCACCTTGTGGCAAATGTCCCACATTGATAAGGTGGAGGTTCTTCAACATATACATAAGATAGAGTGGGCTACTCTTCTCATAGTCAATTGATTTTGAGATAGATGTCCACACTTTCTAACAAGTCTCAATATGGAAAGCTAGTCCTCATATACATGAAGATCATTTCATCAAAATAGGCGGAATCGTCTTTGTTCGTCGCCAGGAAAGGCTGCTCTAAGAAGTAAGATGGAAATGAGAGGGTCTCTCTGTCCCCCCGAGGGAAAGACGTCTTCTACTAGAGGTTTGCCAAGACCCCAAGCGTAAACGTCGAAGATGATCGTGAGGTGAGGAGTGGCAGTCACCACTATGTATGCTTGGAGCTTTATCTGCTTTCTCGTGCATCCCAAGACGAGGAAGCCCCTTACCCGATTGAACAAGAAAGATGCAGACACTACGCGAAGAGAAGGGAAGGGAAGAGGAACATGAAACTTCCCATTTTATAGAGAACATTGTGTCAAAGAAGAAAAGAGGGCAAGCATAGGAGTGAGTCGACGAGGCTTCAAGGGAAGAACATCAGGTCGTGAACTTGAAAAAAATCTCATTAAGAGGTAAAAGTTTGTCAACTTTCCGATAAGTGTGCCAAGTGTCAGACATGCAAAGATGTTTATGGGATTAGCCTTCAACCGAACCACCGACCTACTCAGACTATTTCAATTTTGGGACCAATCCAACATAACCTCTTGAACCGATCGAATCAGGTTTCTTCAAGAACCGGGCAACTCATTGGTCAAGTTTCCAACCCTTTCTTTTTTTTTTAAGTTCTCCCTCCTGTCTCCAAAAGAGTATTAGTCGCCAAGGTCCCTCCTCCTGTCTTTTTTCCTAATTGTTTTTCAGTGTTTCAATGGATTAACAAGTCTTTTAGGTAGGTTATTTTCTGGTAGTTGTTCCTTTGTGTTTGTTTTGATGAGGTTGTATTATGAACTGGTAGACAAAGGAACCATATTTAGGATAAAATTAGGGTTGTTCAAGGTGGTAAGAATTCGGTTCTTTCCTTTTTCACCTTTGTCCTTTGATGGAGTCTCGTGCTTCAATCATGGACACGAGTATAGGGTTACTCCCCCAAAAGTGACTATGTGTAGTCATCCAAGTGCAGATCGACAAAGGCCATTAAACATTCCATTAGTTTTGTTGATGTGAGATCTTCGTTCCACTTTGTTTTTACTTTTGTAGGTTGTCCTGTTTCCAAATTGTGGATCAAGGTGTGTTGTTGAGATTACGAACCTTTTAGTTTCGATAGGTTGTACTACAGGCACTATGCCTCAGGATTGGTTATTGATATGAAAAAAAGTACAAAGCCATTTTTTAAACTATTATAATATTAATAGGGTAAATTATGAATTTAGTCTCTATGGTTTGAAGAAAGTTAGAATTTAGTCTATATGATTTGAAAAAAGGCTAGAGTTTAGTCTCTATGATTTAAAAATTTAGACTTTAATACTTATGGTTTGGAGAAATCTACAATATAATCTCTATGCTTTGAAAAACTAAAATTTAATCCCTAAAGTTTTGATAAAATCTAACAAATAGTTCATCGATCATAATTGTTGATGAATAAAATACGTAGAAATTAATTATTTTTGTGTTAATGATGAGAGTGTGAGACAAGTAATTGATTGGACAAAAAACACATAATTCATACATCACTCTAACTACTTAATTCGCCTACGATCTCGAATAACATGGACTATTTCTTCAAACCACAAGGACTAAATTTTAATTCTTCAAACCATAAGAACTAAATTTTATATTTCTCCAAACCATAAACACTAAATTCTATATTTCTCCAAACTATAAGAACTAAAATCTAGATTTTTAGGGTCTAGTGGACTAAATATGTAATTTACCCTATTAAATAAATACACCACACTCCCTTGACCTTGACTTTTCTTGATGTAAATTCAACAATAATGTAGCGTTAAATTTAACATAAAACACAGATATTAGCATTCTTCTAATTAGTTGGATCTCTCAGTAAGTTTTATAATGTACATGTACAAATGACTCAACCATGTACCTCTGTTCTTCGATTTTTTACTTTTATTTTTTATTTGCAGTCTACAAATTAAGTGAGAAAAATCAATTCCAATTATGATATCTTTTACCTCATTTGAACTTTACCCATTGAACTATCATTGGTAGGTAACAATTCAAATATTGTAATCTAACTAAATTAACCAGAGTCTGGCTGTACACCAATCCACTAACCTACGCAAGAACTTGGTAACAAAATACTCAAACAAGTCACTGCCAATCCTAAAAAGAAGTGGCAAATTCATCATGAAACGTGGAGAATTGTATTAAAACATTCGTATGCAAGGTGAATACGTTACCATTTAATATTACCTTCCTCTTCCCCGTCCTCGTCCTCTTCTACCTCGTCCTCCGCCTCTTCCTCTCCCACCACCGGGTGCTGTATATGTATCCCTTTTGAAGTTGAACATGCTCATTCTAATATGCTCCGCGTTTGTTCTGCTTCCACTCCCTTGTACCTACACAAGGTGCAGCCAACATCAAACATTTGTTGTGAAGTATAAGGTTTTAAATAATAAGTTGTTATTGTAAAAGCATATTGCGTAGGTAAAAAGATTGATGCTAACATGAGTGTCTTCCAAATCAAATTGATTTTGAAGCTGCCAGGCAAGTTCCTCGTCGTGATTCGTATAGGAAGATGCCTCTTCCGGTAACGGATTTGTCCCAGATTTTCTCTTTTCATATTCTTCTAGAGTGTAGACCACCGGATCTTCCATTCTTCCCTTCCCCCTATGGTTTCTATAATTAAAATGTCGACGGTTTCCGTCGTGTTGACTCATTTTGTGGAGTAGTTTCTGAGAGGCAGCTTGATTTTGAACGGGAGCAGCTTCCACAGCTAGAGGAAACAAATTGGTCCAATAAGATTAAAGAGTACAAATTCCATATCTATATTCAAAAAACACCAAAACTATGAGATGGAAGAATCTCTAAAATGAATTTCATTAGTAAAGTTACTGGTTTGTGTTTCTAAGATCATATCCATTGTACGAATAATTTGAATATCCAGGAGAAATTACCCAGCAGTAAATATTATTTCCCTCATCCACGGATGAATCTGATAAAGCCATGTATCAAAAAAGAAATATTACCTTCTTTTGGTCTTGTTTCAGAGCTGCTAGGTTTTTCTTCGGCCTTGTCTACATGGGAAGCAGAATTGACAGAATTTGTTGCTTTTATATCTGCACCTTGTTGCTGTAGAGTTGATTTACCTTCAATATTTCCTGGATCGGCAGTAGGCCTATTGCTCTTTAAGGATGACTCTGGTTGATCTGTAATTACTTACATCATTAGATGAAAGTTGAAACAAAGAACATAAGAACAAGAATGTGCATTAACAGCGAACAAATTATTAACATCCACACACACGTATACAGGGCAGGAAGCATGGCCATGATCAATTCTCTAGCCAAACTAAATGTGTTCTCAATGAACTTCCTTTTTTTTTCACAAGATTTGTCAAGTGTGACTTTTTAAGTCAACCTTTAGGACGGTAGACAACGAAAACACATGCGCGCAGCTATAAGATGGCTTTTTTTTATATCCATGAGTGTCAGATCAACTTAAACGCACATCGACTATTCTCACGGGACACGCCACCCGACCCTACAACATGTGAGCGTCGAGAAAACCAATAGGAAATTAATTCATAGATAGGTGGTCATGCACCTCGACTATTCTCCCAGAACACACCGCTTGATCCTACAACATATGCATGCCAAGGAAACTCGTAGGAAATTAATTCCTAGAGGTGGTCCCAATAGATCGAACACATAATCTCTTAGATCCCCAAGGTTCTCTATGACCACTAGGCTAGCCTAGATGACTAAATTTCATGGTGCAAATAATCCAAGAGGACAGAAAGACAAAAATAAGCCATAAACTAAGGAAGAAAAGTATTTCAGATAAATGGATTACATCAAATATCACGTATAAGCAACCATAAAAAGTACATGGGAAAGAGCTTCCATCAATTGATATGAATAAGGAACAATAGATGTACGTTTACTAAAAATTTCGAAAAAATTATTTAACAAATGAGAAACCATTTACGCCAAGACCCAGTTGCATGAGTCTTGATTAACAATTTCCACCGTGCATTAAGACAAGTTTTTTCAAGTCACAAAATTATAAAACACTTAACCGTGGGGTTCTGTGGTTCTGAAAAGTCTATTACGGAGAGATGTAATAACTGATAAATATTGCATTTCACAAGAGCCTATAGTCTCAAAATTTGCCACTCTAATGACAACATTATGAAAGAAGAAAGCAAAAGCAATAATTTGAGAAACAGTAACAAGTAGCACAACGAAAATACAAGTGCATAGCCCAAAATACTGACATGGAGATTTTCCTTTCTGGCTAAATTTTTGTGAAGGCGCCCCAACTTGCATCTTCTCAAAAGGAGGTGGACCATCAGCATCTCCTCCCTGTGATAACCTTACAGATGCACGGGATAAACCAGAGTATTTTTGGTTCATTTTCCATTCTTCATAAAGCATTGGAACTACTCCTCCAAGTACTCTTAGGCATTTTGAACTTAAACATAATATTCCACTGTACACAGGAGCTTTGTTTTCCAGACGAACCTGCCACCAGAAAATAGCATGTTAAAGACATTTTAATAAACCATACTATTTATGTAAACATAATCAACGACAAGTTAAAAAACAGTAATGAACAAAAGAATCTTCACAAAATGCAGTAAGCTTAGGTCTTGAGCATTTTTTTTATAAGAAACAAAAACATAATAGAGTGACTTGTGATAGACAGAGATAGAGAGATAGACTATGATAAAAATTGAGCAAGTATTACAGACAAGCCATCCTTTTGGATTCAACAGTACATTTTAAATAATTACAAAGAATGAAGATGGAGGCTAGGGTGCTTTGGGATCATGGCCAACATCATAGGCCTTCCTCTTAATGGAAGGCCCAGATCATATTTTGGGAGCCATTGCTGGAAAAAGTAGGGAAAGTGATTTTGTCCTCGAAACATTGCTTCATTTCTAAAGGGGTCCACTCTCATACAAGCTACATTGGCCAACATTCCTAACTATTATATGTCAATTTATAAGATGCTTTCCAAAGTCTGCAACAGTCTAGAGAGAAATATCAGAAATTTCCTTTGGCGGGGAAACAATGACAACAAGGGTATTAACTTCATCGAGTGGAATAAAACCAACTAATATGGTTGGGCCTTTAGAGGAATTAGGATAAATGTAGGGGTATATGGGTAGTTAGTTAGAGAATTTGGTTAAAAATAGAGCGTGTGTGTAGTAGGGAAGGTATCAAAATATTGTGGCCATTTTGGTATTGGGTCTAGAGTGATCACAAGAATAGGCGGGTCCAAGTACCTTAAACTTGTTTATCTTGTAAATCTGTTATTTCGATATTATAATAGAGTTTGGGCTCTTGTTTCTGGCTTATCACCTACCTTCCCATGGAACACACTGGTCTTGGCATTCAAAATTTGAAGCTTAGAAATGATGTTCTTATCCAAATGGATATGGAGATATGGGAATGAGAAGGGGGCCCTGTGGAGGAAAGTTATTGATGCAAAATATGGGAAATCTCATTGTAATAACAAGCCTAGTAGATCCACTATATACTCAGCTAAAGGTCCATGAAAGAGTATCCTCAATTATGCACCTCTTATTCGACAGAATTCTATACAAGATCAAAGAGGGTAACTCAACATCTCTTTGGAAGGACATCTGGTAGTAGACCGACAGCCCCTTATGCTTTAAGTTTCCTTTTTTATTTGACTTATCCCTGAAAAAGGGCATGGCAGTTATATCAACATGGATAAAACTAGACAAATTTTGGATCCTATTTTAGAGTACAGCAGCCTGATTAATCTACTCAACAGTGTGAACTTTTCTAGAGGAGAAGACACTTGCCTATGGAAACCGGACATCACTGCTGGATTCTTGATTAGTTCCTTAATGGAAGATCTCACATCCTTAAACATAGGCTCTCCCTCGAAGATTTATGAAGAGATTTGGAAAGACAAGTATCCGAAAAAGATAAAATTCTTTATTTGGGAAGTGACGCATAGAGCCATTAGTACACATGATAAATAGCAAAGAAGAATGCCTCATTCTCACTATCTCTCCTCAATGGCGTGCTATTTGTCAGAGGAACTCAGAATCACAGCCTCATCTCTTCATATCTTGCTCCTATGCAACACACTTCTGGTTGAACGGAACTGCTTTCTCATGAAATTTTGTTTGCCAAATGACCCCCTCATTCTCCTAGAATACACTCTTTGCCGGAACCCTTTTAAAGGATTGAAGACGATATTATGGCCATGGGAACACTTCATTCGCTCATTTTGTTGGAGCATTTGGTTGAAAAGGAACCACAGTATCTTCCAAGATAAAGCCTAACACTATAAGTCGTTTCATTGATAATGTCACATCCATGGTTGTATCTTGGTGCAAATTATCTCCTTTATTCTGAGCTTATAGCTACGATTCTCTTGTGGATAGTTGGAGATGTATTTTGTAATCATTGGGGTTTACCCCTTCTTTTTAATTTCTTATTTTAATCAATCGTTTTTTATCCAACAAAAAATATATAATAAGACAAGAGGCTACAAAAGCAAAAATACCCAAACTGCATTCCCACTGTCTTCGAATATTCTGTGAGAGCTTTACGTTTCTATCAAATTACACCACCCAAAACAAAGCACGAAACAACATTCATCTAAAGAAACTTGGCTAGCTTCTTGAACCATTAGCGGCACATAATCACCAAAAGGCTGGTCTGGTCTCTCTAAAAGAAAATGGACAGTCCAAGAACAAGTTAATCTTGCTTTTCTATTTCTCTAACACAAAGTACACATAGGAAAAAGGTAATTATTTAACTTTTTGGTAAAATATCATTGTTAATAACACTTTCAAGACATCGTGACTAGATGGAACTTTTCATTCTACGGGATACCCAGAAAATCAGAAGGTTCAAGGCTCCATTACCATTATTTTGGACATCAAACAACTTGTTACTAAACAGAAAACATAACAGATTTATCGGTTAGAAAACTAAAGTATTTTTATGCAAGTGTTTTCCACAAGGAATAGTTGGTAACTAAATAATATTAATAACTCAGAAAATACAACAGGGATATAAAATTACCCCAGAATACACGTGACATTTCAGCCAGAAAATTAGTAAGGGGAGTACTTGAAAAAAAAAAATAAAAAAGGGTTAACCAGCTAGCAAACTCTTACTATTGAGCCCTATAATAAAATAAAATAAAAACTCTGAGGTTTCTGTTAGTACAAAATCCCCATAGACTGGTGTTGATAAGCATCAGATCAAAGAATCTTAAATTTTTATCTGCAAATGGAGAGAAGGTGATAGTGACCTTCATGTGATTGTTGCACAAAGACCAAGAGAATATCGATTAGAAGAAAGATCACATTCGGGAGCACCTTCCAAATCTTATCAGCTGTGTTTTTTAGAAAGTTGCAGCCCAGGAAAGACACTGATGCTTTGAGGCATTCTCACTTTCCAAATAATTTTAGGCAAGGATGTTCCCATACTTTAGTACGGTAAGCGAGGTGGTTAAAAATGGCTACGCGTCATTAACTCAAAATTATCCAACCTACAACATTTGAAGTCTCTGTCTCCAGCGAACATGCAGCCTTGAAAAGGACAAAGAAACCATTATTCTGCTTTATTAGATTTCTGCCAGAGTTGAGGATCCAACTTTGATTCCGAACCAACCCACATTTTTTTACTGTACAACAATAAGATAGGACCATCCAATAAAAATCTTGGGAACTATTATTTGAAGCACATGTCGCTCTCCCCCATTATCGCCCCATAAAAGATTTAGCTCCGTTGACAATCTCAACTATTGTGCCAACATACTGATACAATTACAAATGCAAAGACTTTTTCCTCTTCCTTTCTCACTTTCAGTTTCAGCCATACCCATCCTCCTCCAAATTATAATCATGTGGAACAATTTTAAATCATAAAGCATCCTGTTGGTGCAAAATTCTCTAGTAGTATTTGTCAAAGAAGACTAGGCTCCTCAGTTTGATTTTTCCTATCCCCAAGCTTCCTACTTCCATCATTCAATGGAACTTGGAAGAGATAAATTCTTGATTTGTATTTCCCATGTTATCCACAGTACAAAAGGTCTAGAAACTGGCCCAAAACCTTCAACACTTACATCTAATCAATAAAAATATTTTTGTTTCCTATAAAAAAAATTAGAATTTAGGAATTCCTATAAAAATATTTCCATCATTCAATAAAAATATGTTATCCATAGTATAAAAGGTCTAGAACCTGGCCCAAAACCTTCAACACTTACATCTTTTAATAGTACACTCGTTAAAGTCCTAGAAGGAAGTTCGTGATTTTCTTTTTTGGCGCCTTAGCCACAATATTAGAAATAAGGATCCAGAATAAGGACATGAGAGAAAATATCTGAGAAAATATACTGCAGTGTAGTTTGTCTTAGCCTTTTGGACATGAGATACTTCTACTGCCAGAAATCTCATTCCCTTAAGGAAAAGGTTTGTCATGGACCACCCTGTTATGTAAGGAAGGTTTGAAGTTACTTATTTCTTGGATTCAATTAAGAAATCCTCCCTTGTACCTCTCATTAAGAGGGATCTTATGAATTTCAAATTCAGCACCCAGTGGCCAGATTTCTTAAGATGGTCAAACAATATAGGATTCTGTTCTAAAAGAAAAAGATAAGAAATCAAGGAAAATGCTCCAGCCTGTAACTATTATTACACAAGCTGCATTCTATGAAGCACGGACACGCCATTTGGGGCTGAGAGTCCGTACCAAAAACGCCTCGGGCACGGATACACCTCGATACGCGAAAGAGACGTCTGGGACACGGCAATTTAAATATCTGGGTTTTTTTTAAATTGGACACGGAAGGACGCGCTAAAATAACGTGTATGATACGTTTGGAAAAAATGTTTAAAAATATATTTTACCAAGCTCAACCCATATTCAGCCCAATACGAAAATAAAATTCATTTTAATTTATTTAAATAGCAAATTACAAAAAAAAAGGGGTAACCTAATAACTTCTCAAGTTAAATTTTAATTTCTTCTTGGCTCTTCATCTTCCTCCTTGACTCTTCAACATCCTCTTTCAGTTTCCATCTTCCTTTTTTAATTTTTACTTCAACAACATCCAAGTTGCTCAGATTTTACTCTCTCTCGGCTGTTTTGAACTTTTGATCAAAAAATCAGGCTCGAAAATCTTGATTATTTAATTGGATTAGCTCGTATTTCGATTTCCATCTTTTGATCAGAAAATCTTGCTAAAAAATTTGCTCTCTTTTTGTGAAACTCATCCAAGTAAGTTCAACGTTATTTTTCTTCGTTCGATTTCAAAGTTGCTCTGTTTCGTTTTTTCTATTAGTTGCTCTGTTCAATGTGTTCATGCTCTGTTTCTTTTTTCCTTTTCAATTTCTGTGTTTCACAGTATTTAAAAAAAGAAACTCTTTCTATTTTAAAACTTTAACATTAATTTCTTTATGTGAAACTTAGATTCTTACTATTGAACTTTGACATTAGTAGTATAAAGAACCAATTTCATTGGGGTAAAAATATTTCAGCTGCATGCCAATATGCTTGTTATCGAGATTTGACATAATAGTTTTATATTGTTTTTATTAAGTGCAATTGGTAACTTATAATTTTTGTTTATTTAAAATTTTATGTAAATTATATTATATATACATATATATAATTAAAAATTTTACCGTGTCTCAAATGTATCCGTATCTTAGTTTTTATGAAATTGGCGTAACACCGTGCCGTATCGTATTCTATTCCGTACCCGTGTCCGTATTTCTTAGGTTGCATTAAAAGCTAAAAGTTGCAGTCAGAAAAGTAATTCTATTTAAATCCATTATAAGCTTACAGTGGTATAAAATAACTAAAAATAAGATCTCCCAATGAAAACGGAGCTCAAAAGTAATATATCATCAGCCAAATCAAAGTATAGTCGGCCCAGTGTCCGACTTCAAATTTGTAGTCATCGCATTGCAGCTCAGACGAGTCGAGGAATATGCGCTAACTGATAATTCTGCTATCATTCTGAATCACGTGAAGCCACTTGATGCCATATGCCAAAGAACTTTTTATAACAAAAGGTAACCGCAAACTATAAGTGCTACTAATTGTTGGAGATGCAAACAAAGTGTCCCACATCGGTTAGAATAGGGGGAAGATCATGGGTATATAAGTGTTGACAACATCTCCATTGATATGAGGCCTTTTGGGTGAAAGCAAAAGCAAAGCCATGCGAGTTATGCCCAAAGTGGACAATATCATATCAATGTGGAGAATCGGGTAGGGTTGTCATTCTTAACAATTGGTATCAGAGTCGTGCCCCATCTTAACCGTGTCAGTAGAACGCCCCAGTGTAGAGCAAAGACGTTTGGAGCTCGGAGAAGAAAAATTTGCGGTAGCCTTACCAGGCTGGCTGAATACCTTCACGAGAAGAGGAGTTTGGTCTGGATGTGAGCTAGACAAATTGACTAGTTGTGTACCTTCACGAGAAGAGGAGTTAGTCGAACATAACAGTCGTTACGGGAATTCGTGCTATCAGACCAACTGTGTACCTTCACGAGAAGAAGAGTTGGTGTGTCAGCCCTTTAGACGAATTGACTATATGTGATGGGAGCTCGATCTTTGTTCGAGGGGAGGGATATAATCCTCTAGTGCCGAATGCAGAAGACGAAGACGAACACATAGAGAGGTTTGGTGGAACTTTGTTCAAGGGGAGGATTGTTGGGGATGCAAACAAAGTGTCCCACATCGGTTAGAATAGGGGAAGATCATGGGTATATAAGTGTTGACAACATCTCGATTGATATGAGGCATTTTGAGTGAAACCAAAAGCAAAGCCATGCGGGTTATGCCCAAAGTGGACAATATCATATCAATGTGGAGAATCGGGTAGGGTTGTCATTCTTAACACTAATAGCAATGAAAGATTTAACCAGGACATAATCAACTTCTAACGATAACCTTAAATACAAAAAATAATCACTTTTAACCGTTCTAAATAAAGTTACATAAAGACAAGCTAGGAGAAAATATCCGAAATACCTTGGTGCCAGGAGGAATACCATCAGGAATTGATGGTACATGAGAGTACTCTATAGCAGTAATCTCAGTGTGTCCATCAGTGAGACAAAACCGTAAGAGACGCCGATCATTAGAAGCCTTCAAGATACCATCTAGGCTGCTTCGTGATATATCTTTTACGGCTGATATCTGCTAAAACAGCTGAAATCATCTACTAATAAATCATTAATGAACACGATCTTGTTCAGAAAGCGAATAAGACAACGCAAAGCTATATTGAATCTCTAGTAGTTTGTTGCAACCAAAAAAAGGAGTAGGAATAGCTCCATAATCAAAGAACAAACACAAAATCAACTTCAACCACTTCGTCGAAGAAAAACAAATTAGAGAAAACAACAAAATAAAAAGACACAAAATTTAGGTGGAAGTACTGAGGAAGAAAAAAAAAACAAAGGTAGAAAGTAGTTCTACTATCTGAAAATTTGTCTCAATCACAAACAAATCTCTTCCTGATCCCAATTATTGCTCAACGTTTAAAGTGTTTCGAATTCGGATGTCTTGAATCCAATGACACATTCTTGACAACTTTTTCCAATATTTTGCGCAAATGGATTAACTTTGTTAATATATAGCCAAATTCTAAACAGTACATGCGTATGAACTGTCTAATTTAAACCGCACATTTTCACCTGGAGAATCATAGGACCGAGAATACGGGAAGACTTGCGAAGAAGAGCAGGTTCAGGCAAGGCCTTGCCTCCGATAGACCTGAGGTCGAGGTTCATCAGCTCTGACTCCACCGAATCGACGACAGAACTCGGATCATCGGCCAAGGCGCTAGCGATCATGATTACTGCCCTAACTTCGTTCAAGTCGCTGAAATTCCATCCTCTTGCTCGCAATGTTTCCAGCAGAGCGTCGGAAGCGTCCGCCATCGCGCTCAATGTGCTTACGCGCCTCGTCAAAATATTGCACTTGCCTTCGACTTCACTGACCGACCTGGTATTGGTAATTCGAGGCGTTACTTCTTGAAATCGCCCCAACCGTCATCCAGTCCATGGTATCCTAGTCCTCGCCATTGAAAATCGATTTTAGGTTAAATTACCATTTGTTTATATATTTTATTTGTTTTTTGATATTATTTGTTTTTTTTTAATTCAAATTTTTATATTTTATCCATCAGCTTCTAGCTTATGCGCAACTATTTACCGTTGTTTGATAAAGGGTTTTAAAATGGGAGTTGGTTTTAAGTTAAAAGGCTAGTTTTAGGGTTTTTTTTTTCAGAATTTGTCTGGAGTGAGGGGTAGACTGCCCCCATTCCAAAAAGCTTCGGGTGCAATTTTCTTTTTTACTTTCTTTTTTTTTCTCTTATTTATGCAAATACATTTACAAAAAAAATATATATATTTAAAAATATTCATAAATGTCACATCATATCATATAAAACACTTTTCATTACTCCTTCCTAAATGCTATATTAAAATCTTGAAACAAACAAAAATTAACCACAACTCTTTCTAAACACTCTACTAAAACCTTCAAACAAACGAGCAATTACTGAACACTCAAAATAACTCCTCCATAAAATCTCTAACAAACACCCCTTAGGGTTCCTACTACATTCCCATAACAGATTCGGCCAATCAAAACCGACCGAATTTAGGGTCGGCGGATGATTTTTATGTAAATGTTAATCGGAGTCCATTAAAAAATAGTTAACCAAAACTTTTTCAATCAATTTCGATCGGTCGACTCGGTCAATTGGTTCTTTCGTAAATAAAAAATATATTTTATATATAATATTAATATATTTCATATATTTACTTAATTTTCTTATTAAATTAGGGTAAAATCAACTTAATTTTAACGTGCTTCTAAATTTTAGCTCATATTTTCATTTTATTAAATTTAATTATCTAATGTACATTAAAATTTTGTATGACAGATATGTTATTTAATAAATATATATATTAAATGAATTGATTGATTTAACCGAGATCTACTTAACACTTAACACATCTATCTATTCGATTTCATTTTCAAGTATACCAACATAATCAATTTTCACTAAAAAATCGACACCAACCGACCAATGAACACTCTTACAATTATTACCATAAAACAAACAATCTGATCATACCATATTTAGATACGAAAAAACTTTTATTCAAAAAATAATATCAAAAAAACTAGTAAATATTTTAATGTAAATTATCAATTTAGTTCATGTGTTTTAATTAAGTTAAAGTTTAGTCCATATGATTTAAAAATCTATAATTAGACTGTATGATTTGGAGAAATATAAAATTTATACTTTGGAGTTTGGAGAATTATATAATTTAATCGCTATGATTTGAAAATAATAAAATTTAGTCTCAATAGTTTGATAAAATATATAAAAAAAAAAAAAAAAAAAAAAAAAAATCTACATTATTCGAACATCCTAGGTGAATTAAATAAGTAGATGTAACTTTTGATATGTGAAATAATAGGCTTTTTTTTTTTGTCGAATTAACTAATTACTCGCACTCTCATCATTAAAGACACAAATAACTAATTTATACATATTTTTTCACCAACAATTACAAACAACATAGACTAATTTTTTAATTTTGTTACTTAAAGATTACATTTTTAATTTTTCAAATCATGAAGATTAAAATTATAGATTTCATCAAATTATAAAGACTAAAGTCTAGATCTCAAATCATATACACAAAACTTTGATTTTCTTTTAACCACAAAGTCTAAATTTTAAATTTACCCATATTTAGATTACTAGATAAAAACCACAATTGAATTCATTAACTTTTAGTCAATCCATAAACTTAGTTTTTTTTTTTTTTGCAAAAGGGACTTTTTTTTTTTTTATTTTAATGATCATAGTTGATTTAATGGTCAAATAAACATTTAAAATTATATAAACGATAAATTTAATTCATGATGATTGTCAAAATTATTTTTTTATCACTTTCTATTTGACATTTTA
>JBBMEG010000009.1:8255723-8269420 GCA_037832605.1 Cyclanthera cordifolia | reverse complement strand
TTTGCCAATAAAGAACAATTATGTACTCTATTATTCCTTACTTCAAATAATTGAGAACGTGCTGCCTAAACTCATGAAGATAACTAGAGCAATAATCTCAAGTCAGACTCGAATCCTAATTTATAATTAAATCATTTTCCGCTCTATCCAAAGTTACCACAATGTTCCGTTGATTTCACACTTTCCAACACATCATAAAAAATTCCTCCAATTGACTTGAATTTAGTTCTCAAAATGCCATAATAAAAAATATGGAGCCTCATTAATTGATCTGGGGCAACCTAGAGAGGAGACAGTCTCCAAGACTCCTTAACCCTTTTACACCTCCAAATAGCGTGAATAGTAGATTCATCTTTTTTAGCACAACAAGGATAGATTGGGTTGTTAATCACTCTTTTTTTCATCAAGTTAAAATTGTTAGGCAAAAATTATAAAAAATACGCTAGATTAGAATATGAACCTTATTAGGGACATTCCATAACGCTTTCCACCAATTTCCTAAAAAGTCACCATTTGGAATTGGATGGCATGTTACTCCCGAAAATGGCCAATCAATGCGCTGACTTCACACTAAACTGCCCATTTTTGTCATAATTCCACAATATCGAGTTTTCTACCATATGTCGATGTCTAGGTAATTTAAGAATCGCATGCACATCATCAATGCGAAACAAATTTCGAACCAATGCCTCATTCTAATTTCCATCGTGGGAAAGTAAACTACTCACGGACCAATACGGATCAATACCCGAGTTATAGGCCATAGCGAGGATGACCTTTACCACCAACCGAAAAAATGTGTGCTTCCATTTGAAAAGCATTTTTCACAGCTTTTCCTTTATGAATTTGAAGGATAAAATTTTATTGATTGCAATAGTATCTGTATTTGGGCCAAAACAAATGGATGACTTCTCATAATTAAGTTCATGCCCGATAAAAGAAGAGTACAACTTTAATGCTTCCAGAATATTGTCAGCTTCCAACTGATTAGCTTTAAAAAAATAATAAACGGTCATATGCAAAAAAAAATAAATGCGTTAGAGTCGGTGCCCCGAGCCACTTTAAAGTTATTAATTTGTTTTGAAATTCACTTCTATCATATTAGTATTAGAATGTTTTTTTTTTAATCTTCTATATTTTCTTTTTGAAAAAAAAAAAACAAGAGCAAAGTTTAAATGTGAATAATTGTTTTTTTTTTTTTTTTTTTTAGAAAAGTCAGTCTTCATACCAACATTTCATTATCTATTTTAATTATAACATTTTTTTAAAAATAATTCATACACGCCAGATTTTCTTTTCTTTTTCAAAAATTCTAATTTTACCAATTTTTCAACAAATTGATTGAAGACTGTTAATAAGCTAATTGAATAAGTGAGTTGATTGAGTCTAGTTGAACTACTAAAACTATCCGCTGAACTAATAATTAAAGGCAATTTATATAGGAAATATTTCCAGAAATTTGCTATATAGTTTTTTTTTTAACATGAAAAATCTATAAAAATTTATTTGCTAACTTTTAATTATTAGACAATTTTGTTTTGTTTTGTTTGTTTTTTTTTTTTTTTTTGAAAAATAGACATTTCATTGATTGGTTTTCTCAATTGATCTAATTTAAAAAAAAAAAAAAAAAAACTTTTCATTTAACCCAAAAGAAGAAAATAAATGATTAAAGAAAAATACATTGGACCCTAAATCCGTTTGTGATCATGGAAAAATAACTAATAATTTAACACTAAAACTTTTCTGTAAAGATTAAAAAAAATAGAAATAAAAAAAAATTCTGATTCTCAAATTAGGGTTGACGTTCAAGTAACCAAACCTCTTAAATCTCATTCTAATACAATTCAATTCATGAAGATCTTAAAGTGTGAGCTACGTACTTCAAATATCACAAATTCTACGTAGAGGTACAACTGCCCTCAACTAAATAAGAGCAAAATACCGATTTTCAAGATTGAATCGGTGACATCAAATTAGAATACTATCAAATAATAAAATGAGCACGTTATGAATTATATTAAATGCACAAAAATAATATGTACACTAAATATTAATTTTGAAGATTAAACTTTTACTTTAAAACTAAATTGAATTACAATGGATGAAGCTAACAAGTCATTCATTCTTCCCTAAAACCTCTGGAGGAATGAAAAACAACGGTATGTGTCCGCTTGGAATATCTTAATTTATTTTGCGATATTAAAAAAAAGAGAGGGTTATATATTTTGAAGGGTGTAAAGTTTAATTCTCACCTCTAGCACCTTCTCTTACATTTTCATTTTCAAAGGAGCTAAATTTAAAAAAAACAAAAAAACAAAAAAACAAAACAAAAACTAACTCAACAAGTTTCCGAACGCCGAACTCCAATTATCATCATCAAACCCTACGATTTTCGCGGCGATTTTGGAGGGATCTGCATTTTTACTCCTTCCTTTTCCCTATCCTCTCTTCGCCGGTGGATTACTTTACCTCTTTTCTTCTTGCTCCGCCGACGTTTAAGGTACGGTTGCCGGACTTCTCTTCTCTTTCCCTTTTTTTCTTCGTTTCTTGCCGCCTGATCTGTATCTTCAGAGAATCACACCTCTCTGATGTGTCTTCCGTGTTCTGTATTTGACGGATTTATCTGTTTGAGATCTGCATTTTAAGGTTTTGTTAAATCGGTGACGGAGCTTGCTTTTCATGTTGTTATTGCTTTTACGTACTTTTTGTTTTGGTTTGGAGTTTCTGTTATTCCTCGCCGTTGGATTTGCTTTGGTTTGATTGGATCCCTTGTTCTTATTATGCTCTTTGCTTCTACGTTTGGAACGAGATCTGTTTTATCTTTTGTTGTAGATTTATGAAGGGCTTCTTCCGATCCTGCTATGAGCGTACTAGTTGATGATTCTATTTTGAGCTCAAGCATTCGTTGATTATTGGTGCGTGGTTTTCTTAAAGAATTTTTATCATTTGGTCGTCATTTTCTGCTCATTCTTTTTTTTATGCGTCGAAATAGTGGTGACGATCGGAAGCATATCTCTCGATGATCTTGTAACAGATTTTTCTTTTGTTCTGTTCAATCATTTCTATTCTACGCTTCACAAATTGTTTGTATGTATGTATGATCAACCTTGTTTTGAAATGGTGTGTTAGAGGTCACTTCTGTGGACACTCCTTAGTCCTTTCTCTTTCCTTCTATGATTTTTCACCGAATTTTCCTCGTTCACGGTTTTCTTCTCTTTCGTTATTATGGTAGAGCAGGAAAATTTTAGATTATTTTTTTATGCGTGTAGAGAAAGAGAAAGAGAAAGATCGTAACTTGTATGTATGATCAAATATTGATGATTCAATATTCTTGTATCGACTTCTAGAAGCTTTCTTAATCGATGAATACTAAGTTTCATACAGTTGCGTGTAGGTGACTGATGGCTATTTCTCCAATAATTCGGCTATCTTTCATGTTTGTAGGCTTCTGCTAATAGATGGCAATTTTTTTATGGAACAGGTCTCTGGTTGGTGTATTGACAGTTTTTTTTGGTAGAAAGTTCGTCATGGTTGCCACTGCAGCTACTTCTGCTTTTTTTCCTGCTATTTCTCCATCTTCGGACTCTGGGGTGCAGTCAACCAAGTTCGGGAGTGGTTCTGTTAATCCTGGAGGAAGCAAGCCTAAATCTTCTACCCGTGGTTTGAAAGTTAAGGTGAACGTCCATGCTCCTCCTAAGATAAATGGTACTTCTGTTGGATTGGAGGGTGTCAAGCTGGATGATGACTTGATATCACCTCCCCCAAGGACTTTCATTAACGTACTACCTGACTGGAGTATGCTTCTTGCCGCTATCACTACAATCTTCCTGGCTGCTGAGAAGCAGTGGATGATGATTGACTGGAAACCTAGGCGGGCCGACATGCTTATTGATACGTTTGGTTTGGGAAAAATTGTTCAAGATGGCCTTGTGTTCCGGCAGAATTTTTCAATTAGATCGTATGAAATTGGTGCAGATCGAACTGCATCTATAGAAACATTAATGAATCACTTACAGGTATATGATTAATCATGTCATTTTTCCTGTTGGATATTAGTTCTTGTGTTGTTTATCAGTGGTAGTTTTTTTTTTAGTTGCAGGTTGAGTGCATAATAGGTTGTTAATACTTCCGTTTCTTCATTTATTGGAAACAGTAAGATGATATTTTGTTTATATAGGAAACTGCACTAAATCATGTAAAAACTGCTGGACTACTTGGTGATGGATTTGGTTCGACGCCAGAAATGTGTAAAAAGAACCTGATATGGGTAGTTGCAAAAATGCAGGTTGTCGTAGATAAATACTCTACATGGTAAGTCACAGTATATTTCTTTTTGATATATGCATATGAGAGGCAAAATAATTGGCAACTACATTAGCTTTATCTTTTCATTGATCATGTAAGATGAATGGTTTAGATGTTTGAATTTCATTTTTGGAAAACTCGGAGCCACAATAACTAATAAAAAGAGAATTGTGGCTGTAGTCATGAAATAAAGGAGTTGGTTTACACCAAGATACAACAATAATGGATAAGTTCTCGGTAAATGGTTGTACATTTTTTTTTTTTGATGTTTGACTTTCATGACTTTATCATACTTTCAGGATATGTAGCCAACAGCCAGTTTATGCCTTTTAGGTGGTCTATTGTAAATATGCTTCTGTAATTTTAATATGAAATGTGTAATGTTGACCTTATGGAATGACTTAGTGGTCAATAAGCATGGCCTTGAAACTGAGTTCATGAGCTCGATCCATGGTGACCACATATCTAGGAAATTTGATTTTTTTGACATCTAAATGTTGTTAAGTGATGTATGCTGTGAAAAATCTTGATATGTGTAAAGTGCCTCAGACACGACGGATATAAAAAGAAAAAGAAAAAAAGTGTAATGCTGTCTTGAAAATTCCACCCCCTTGGTTATACTTATGGATGGTTATATCTGTGTAGTTAAATAGTTCTTGCGATTTTGTCATAAGCTAAAGCACTGTATCATTTTGTTTTTACCTTTTTGGCAGGGGTGATGTTGTTCAAGTAGACACTTGGGTATGTGCATCCGGGAAGAATGGCATGCGGCGAGATTGGCTTGTTCGTGACTGTAAAACTGGTGAAATTCTTACTAGGGCCTCAAGGTATAAGTTTCCTAGCCAGCAAATATTCTACCGTTTAAGTCTATACTGCAACTGTAATGACTGATTTTTTTTTATTTTCTCGTCCATTGGCAGTGTCTGGGTGATGATGAATAAGCAGACAAGAAAACTATCAAAGATTCCTGCTGAAGTTAGAGGGGAAATAGAACCCTATTTCGCAAATTCACCTCCTATAGTGGAAGAAGATGGCAGAAAACTTTCAAAACTTGATGATGCCAGTGCTGGTTATATACGCACAGGTTTGACGGTAAGTTATACTCCCTTAAATTTACTAGGACAAAACTTCCTCGTTTCATTCTATTAAATGATATGTAATTCGAAATGCAGCCTAGATGGAGCGATTTAGACATTAACCAGCATGTTAATAACGTCAAGTACATTGGCTGGATACTCGAGGTAGTTCTCTTTTCAAAATTATTCTTGATCCATCTTTTTTTTCCAAATATCAAACTTCAAAATCTAATCAAAAGATTTGGTAATCACAGAGTGCACCTCTGCCAATCCTGGAGAGTCATGAACTCTCATCCTTAACTTTGGAATACAGGAGAGAATGTGGAAAGGACAGCGTGCTGCAATCCCTTACTGCTGTATCTGGTGATGGTATCAGCAATTTGGCCGATGCTGGTCGCATAGAGTGCCAGCACCTGCTTCGACTCGAAAATGGAGCTGAAATTGTTAGAGGAAGAACTGAGTGGAGGCCCAAACATGCCACAAACTTTGGGATGGTGGGTCAGATTCCAGCCGGAAATACCTAAAAAAAGAACATCAATTCCAGAAGATTGGCCCACCTTGTGAATTGATGCTTGTGCTTTAGAGTCTTTCTTCTTGGATTTGAAAAATTCTCACATAAATATAAGATAAACATATATATATATATTTATATATATATGTATGTATTTTCGTCCCTTCCCTAAGCTATCTGTTTTCCATGGGAAGAAACAACAACTGTCTCATTGTAATTAGTCATTCATTCTTTTATTGTCCTGTTAATTGTTGTCCCAATGGAAAGGTAAAATATTGATAACACCTCTCTAATGTTTTGTTCTTAGGTTCAACGCTCAGCCGACTGTGTATGTACCTGTGTTTTGTTTTATTTGTGATTGCCTTCATTTAATTAGAGTTGAAATGTGAAAGGTTTTCCCCTTATTTTTCAATGGTTCATTCATTTTATTTCGTCTGGATTGATTACTGAAAACATGGCTTTTTCTCTGGTTTTATTGTTTTATTTTGCAGCCTGGGCCTTATGAGCTGGACCAACTAACTTACAGGTTGCCGGCTCCTCACGTTCTGTAACGGCCCTACCTTCATCTTTTTCTTGTTTTTTGTAATGTTAATAACGTGAAACAACCTTATCTTAATGATTAATACTAATAATAATATAAAGAAAATGGCAGCTGATTTCAAGTTATGCATGAATGTGGTTGAGTTGGTTTGGACAACTTTTATTGCTTAATTTAAAATTGTTGGGTTGAGTTTTTTCAATCGATAATAACTAAAGCCTAAAACATAACTGCAATCGAACTTCCTACCGATATGCTAGTGTTGAGGAACTTGTAAGTGAAGAATTGGCTACTATTCTCATTACTAATTAGTTTTGAGATGGATGTTAACATTTTTTAGTATGGTTTTAGAATCCATAAATTCAAATAGGTATACGGTCTATAAAAATGAAATTGAGATCTGATTTAAGATTGGTGAATAAAAGACGAAGCATATTTAAGGATGTGTGTTGAAGAACTCATTATACCACATTGAAAAAGTAGAGAGTCCTTCATATATGCACACACTTTGTAATAGTTAGAATCCAATTTATATTAAAAAATAAATAATAAAATAAAATAAAATCTTACACGTGAAAATGATACGGCTAATATGCACACAAGAAGAAAAAGGAAAAAGAGGTTGAAAATGGCAACTTAAGAATGCCAGGGAAAAAGACTAGCGAGAGTCAGGCAAAAGTTTAGGAGTAGAAAAGAGCTATTTAGCTACATGAAGTTTCGGAAAATGCATGTGCCTGTCTTAGGGACGGCGTGCCAAATTTCTGTTTTGGCCTAGACTAGTATACAACAGCACTAAAGGAGAAGGAAGAGATGAATGGGTTGATGCAGGTCTTAAGTTTGATTTCTTATCGTGTCGTTCATTTATTAGACATTACTAAAATTTTCAAGTCCACGTGTAAAGAAGAACGTTATGTAGTATAATTAAGTTTACCATTATTTATTAGTTTGAATTTTTGGATCGATTAATAGTTTACCATAATTCAACCATTTAAGAAAAGATACAAATGAGGTTACAATCAAGAAATTTCTAAATGAACTAAATACCTTTAAAGGTTGTGATCAATCGAGGTGTAGCCTATCATCACACGACATTTTCTTTTGCAGAAATCAAGTATTGTGAGTGGGGGGTGGGAATCTTTTTTGGATGAGAGTAAAAAACTGTATCAGTTCGTTTTTTTTTTTTTTTTTTGATTTATTATGAATAAAAGTTTAATGTTATAAATCATTTAAATTTATTTTTTATTGAATAATAGATAGATGAACATATTGTTCATATAAAAAAAAAAAAAAAAAAAAAAAAAGTTTGATTTCGTTTCAATTATTTAATAATTGTTTTTTCTTTACTGTGAATATAATAAAGTGTAATCTTTCTAACAAATCCCTAGATAGTTAAAGTTTCATAAACTTTTATGTGTAGTAAAACTCATTGTTTCTTTTGTTTTAATGTTCAAAATTCAATTTATTTAAATAACTAATTGATATAGTAATAATATAGTTATTCTTGTTATTAAAATGTATGTTAATATATTTAAATCTAATAATATATATATATATATATATATTTTTTTTTTTTTTTTTTTTTTTAATTTAGTGATGTTTTAAATTCTAGAATTAAAAAAAAAACATGGTAATACAAAAATTAAAATAATATTCAATAATAATAATAATATAATAATAATAATGAAAGAGAATATGAGAACACCTTGGACTCAAGGTGGCTCCAACATCATCACATCTACTCTTATGCCAAAACACCCATACTAACGCTAAGAGGTCTAGTTCAATGTCAAAATATTGCTTCTAATTTTCGTTTAATAGGCAGGTTTAAAGGTACAATTTATTATTTTAAAACATTATCCATTTCAAAAAACATTATTAAAAAAAAAATAATAATAAAACTAACTGTGTATAAAAATTGATAACATAACTTTAGTTAACTTCACTTAAACAAATATCATCAATATTTTATAAATCACTATTTTATAAATCACTAGATCAATAATTCGAGACCTTCAATCAATAACATCAGGATTATGTTTTTAAAAAAAAATAACAATATCAGAGATTTAAGTATTATGGCAATGAATATATTCACTAGGCAAGAGATTGTGTCAAACAATTCAAAGACACAACAAAAACTGTTTGTATGGTTAATACTATTATTTACACGATGCAAGCTCAATGGACATCATCTCCCTAAACATTACTATCGGCTTTAGTTAGTCAATCTAAATCAAGCAAACTAATTATAAACAACAAAAAGACAACTGAGATATATGGTATGGCTATCAGAAACAGAAAATTTTAAGGTTATATTTTGGTTGGAGAAGAGATGTCGAGGATTTCGTTACTGCCAGAGCTTGACGCAATTGTCGTGACTGGCCGAAGCGACTAAACCAGTGGCATTTGATGCAGCCAAGGCTGATATCAGCTTGTCATGAGCATGCAGTGTCCTTGTCTTGTTTTCAGCCATGTCCCAAAGCTCCAGTGACTGCAAACAAACAATTCCAATCAAAACAAAACAAACTTTAATGTTAATAGCTGCATTAGGTTGACTCAGTTTAAAACCTTTTATGTTAAATAATTTCAGAAAGAGTATAAAAGCAATGGATTTTATCAAGTTATTTTATAATGATATCATGGCATGTTTTTGTAACGCCCGCAGTTAAGAGTGGTAAATGAATAAACCGAGTCCACATGAGAGAGATTTTGAGATAGAAACCCATGGTTAAGAAATACTTAAAAGATATGATTTGTACTACCATCCAACAAGATACACCTTTCTTTTCGGTGGCTCAATCTCAGAACTTCACAATTAAGCATGTTTAACTTAGAGTAGCCATTGGTTACGTGACCTCTTGAAAATTTCTTAAGATACATATGAGTGAGGACAAAACATGTTGAAGTTGGTCTGTGTGAATAGTCTTCACACTTAGAAGTGGTAAATTGACGTGACCGAGTCGCAGGGAATGTAGGTGAATATCGGTGCCCATAGAGGTCAAATCTGGATTCCAAGACCTCATCCAAATCCTGGACCACGGGCATTACAGTTTTTGTCTGCCGAGGTGGATTCAGTAATTAATTGTAAAACTGTAAAAAAAATTATAAAACTTCAACATAGAGCCGTGTTTAAGGCACCAGTTGAGTTATCATAAATTGTATTTAGGGTGCGGTGCAGATTATTACATAGAAGAGAAAATGATTATGCAGATTATTACATAGAAGAGAAAATGATTAAGTCAATTGGGGCATAAGTTATTTGAAACAGCGACGGAGGTGATGTGAAACAGTGGCAAAGGTTATGTGAAACGACAGTTCGAGTTTGGGTCAACCCATCAATTAGTGATTAATATAACTGATGGGCCATGCGTGAATCGTGTTATATTAATCGGGTTATATAAATGGCCTCAACTACAGCTCAAGTTATATGCGCTATTGGAGTGGCTCTAAAGAACAAATTGATTATAGGTCATATATTATTTGCTTCCAGAGGAAATTTCCAAAAATTCCGAGTGGCAACTTACCTTATGAGAGCCAATGATCAAAAGAGAAGTATTGGTGGGATGAAAAACACAGGGACTCGAAGAGTCGGCATTGCAGCTCAGCTCATGAATGCAATCTCCTTTGCTACCCGAACCAAATTTCCATATTTTAGCTACGTCGTCACTTGTAGATGCTAGATATTGGCCGGAAAAATCCCAACACACAGAATGAATTTGACTTTTGTGACCCTGAAATGGAATATCAGAAAGTTCAAAACATTATTAGATTGAATTGAAAGATATATATTATGCAAGGCCTTGCTACTCTCTAGAGCAAGAGTGTGTTTGATTTTGCTAGAAAATAGTGGAGTGGTGAGGAGCGGAGAGGTTAATAGTGGTTGAATACTTATTTGAGGATTGATGTCAGTAGTAGTTAAGTAATTAATTACTTGTTTAGGGATTTGTCTTAGTTGTGGTTGAGTGATATGTTAGATGTGAAATTTGATGAAGTGATTTGATAGAGGGTTTGATGAATGGTTAAGAGTGATTGTTTACTATTATTGTTGAGGATCTCATAATGTCCCACGTGGGTAAGGTGCGGAATTCTCCAAGCATTCTTAAGATAAGGTGGGTTACTCCTCCCATAGTCAATTGATTTTGAGATGGATGTTCACACTTTCTAATATGATATTAGAGTCCATTAAACCCAAACGGGTAGCTCGGTCCAATAAATTAAAATTGAGATCCGATTCTCGATTTATGAACCCAAGAGAGACACCATCACGGTAAGGTGAGAAGTCCTCCAAGCATTCTTAAGATAAGTGAAATACTCCTCTCGTAGCCAATTAATTTTGAGATAGATGTCCACACATTCTAATAACTATCCAACACAAACAATAAATATCAAGACATATTCAAGTTTTCATTTCAAAATTTTCAAGGTCGGGTATAAATATCAAGACATATTCAAGTTTTCATTTCAATATTTTCAAGGTCGGGTATACACATGGAGAACTTTCCTTCATTTATATACAAAATTTAATAAAAGAATAAACAGCCCATGAAAGGTGGAATTTACTAGTTACTTCTTTTTTACATTCGATTATTCTAACAGACAAATTGTCTAAACCTCCAACATTTTGGAGGTTGAGAAAACTAGTAAGAAATTAATTTTTAGATAGGTGGGCACAATGAATTTAACTTATAACCTTTTGTTCCTTGACGCTCCTTTGCCCAATAGTTAGAATTTACCCATTATATGTACATATCTTAAAATTTGACTAAGCCTACATAAACAAAATAATAAAAAATAACTTTATTATTATTATAATAAAACTGAAAAAGGTAACGTTTTTTTACATCCACAAACCTGTAATTTAAGCCTGCAAACTTGGGTTTCTATATCAATTATGGAAACAACATTCCCCACTGCGGCGGCAAGAACTCTTCCTTCATTAGGTTGAAACCTTAACTTCGTAGCACCACCCTGATTTAGTAGTCAAAAATATTACTATGCAGGAGGTGATGTTTTATAATTAAATATAAGCTGCAGTTTAATACGAAGCAATCAGAATTAAAGCACGAGTTTGAATTTATACCTTAAAAATGCCAACACAGCTACCATTTTTCATGCTCCAGTATCTGATCTCGCTACTAATATCAGAAGAACAAATTAGATCTTCTTTACTAGGATGAAAGTCCAGTGAAGTGACTCCAGTAGAATGTCCAGTAAAAGTCCAAAGTGATTGGCCATGCTGTAAAATGTATTTACACGTTCATCATTACGGAATGAAAGTCGAGCAACGATTATTGGGACAAATCATATTACAGACATGACCCCGTGAGCAGAATTATAGTGCAAGATTTCTGTGTGTGTATGTGCATATCATTTAATTATCGTCTCGAACCCAAGTACAAAGAGTCATTATCCTTGAAAGCTTGCGAAAGTAAAATTATTGTTCTGTACTTAAAACTTGAGAATATTGCAGGCAGTTATCAGACTAAAACAATGCAAGATATAATGGATTAAACCCATCTGATAAAGAAAGCAGGTTCACTAACATTATCAACATCCCAAACTTTGACAGTCCTGTCACCTGATGATGTCGCAACCTTTAACGTCCTTGGACTAAAGCGAACATCGGTTATCCATTTCGAATGTTCGTCAAGGGTAGACCTTACTGTAAAGGACTTCGTGCACCACAATGTAGCCTGCACCAATAAAATTGTTCAGAAATGTCCTAAAAAAAGAAGACATGCATGCTTGCATATATCATTAAAGTAACATTCTTACAAGTCACCAAGAACATTAAAAGTCTGACCTGTACAAGATTTTAAAATTTTGATAAGCAACTTAATATTAACATATTTCACCTTTTTGTCACGCCCACCACTTGCAAGTAGTTTCCCATCAGATGAAAAGCAACAACATTCAACTTCATTAGTACTTGCCGGAATAAGACGAAATACCTTCAGTGTGGAGTCTTCAATTGCATGAATGGTTTAGAACAGGAAGAAAAATATTAGATTGCATTTCCTTGATCAAAATACAATTACAATCTCTTGAAATAGTCTAAGGCCATTCTTAAAAGGTTCATCATACCTTTTTTAGCATCAGATAACAGACCTACTTCATCGATCTCTTCTGATTTGTCAGGAGATAGGAAAGACTCCACATCATCTAATAATCCACCATCCATGAGACACTCCACATCAGCCTGCCATGTGTTAACTAATTATTTAATTGCCAATTCGAACATTATTATTCTTGTTTCACTGTTTATGCTAGTTAGATTTATCAGAGTAATAATGAGAAAATACTCAAATCTGCAACCAGATGATTGTTGTGTGGATTTAGAAAAAGATAATGAATTAGATTAAAATGAAAAAATTGCTTTATAAATCAACATCATACCTTTACTAGAAAAACATTTAATTATAAGCTAATACTTCAATAAAATGTATAATTTTAATTTTGAGAAAAATAATAGAGAGAGATTGAGATGTGCATTCAGCACTACCGAGCATAAATCCAAAGAGAATATACATTTAATCAGCAAGAGGGAACGGCACTATCATTTGAAAACACAAAAGTTAGTTTGTCAACCTGATTAGTAGCCTGAAAGTTATTGGACATATAATCATCAGCATTGGTAATTCCTGAACTGGTTAATTTATCTTGCTGCGGAATTAGGTGGTTTGAATTTTGAGAGTGTTGACTGGAAACTGGATGTTGCAAGGATTGTTGCTGCTTCTGGTTATCAATCTTCAGTTGTTCCTGTAACTGATAAATGTTGTTAACCACTAATATTTTGAAAAACAAGAAACAAACTAATTCTTCTTAGTTTTGAAGCTCTGGCTAGTTTATTGTAAACCTCATAAAAAAGTAGATTAAAAATAAAGAAAACAGAGTTAAGAAACTTGATTTTAAAAAACAGACAATTCAGAACACATCAAACAGAGCATTGAAAAAAAAAATATGATACATGCTTCTAATGAAAGTGTTTGAATGTGGAATTGTAGAGTGATTATAAATTAGGGATTATTTAAGTGATTAGAAATAAGAGCTTTAGTGATAGTTGTTTGGATGTGATTATTTGTAGAGGAGTTACAATGAACAGCTTGTTCGGATGATAGTTTTTGAGTAGAGTGATTGCTGACAGCTCATTTGGGTGTAGTGTAATTATTTTGAGGGGTTAAAAATAAGTGGTTAGAAATGAAATGATATTTTGAGTGGTTCGAAATGAGTGATTAGAAATGAATGATTATTTTGAGTTGTTAGAAAT
>JBBMEG010000009.1:8184780-8209521 GCA_037832605.1 Cyclanthera cordifolia | reverse complement strand
AAGGTCCATATCTTTTTCTAAACATTTTACATGAAATCATCTCAATTTGAAGTAGGGAAGGAAGAGTTTTTGTTTGTTGTGGGAAATTAATTAAAATGATTATAAATTTACCGACCAAAAATGGAATTGGTGAGCTGGCAGTACAACTCAGCCGACCAGAATGTTTACCAAATCAAAGCCTTTGCATTGCATCGCAGGCTACAGTTCTCGATGATATCAGCTGCCATTAGAGCATGTTCCGTTTCTACTCGTTATTTGTTATATTTAAACCTAGATTTATTTTACTATCGTTCAAAAAAAAAAAATGGTGAAGTTTTCTTGAATAGATTTGGTATTTATTTTTAAATAATTGATTTAGAATATAGTGTGTGATTATTTAAAATTCTTCATACTATTATAATTAAATATTAAACTGGTCTGATGTAATGTTATTCTAATTTTTTGTATGGTCTAGGAAATATCTTCTCTTAAAACTCCTAGTTGTATAAATTAAACTAGGATACAACGTTATTAAAAATTACAAAAAATGACATCAACATCAAAATCAATGTTTCTTTGTTGTAGTCACGGGCCAATCATCATCATTTTATTTTAATTATAAGAATATGTGGATGCTTTAATTAAAGTTTTATGAAATTGGTGCCTTCAAAGAAGTTACAATTTAATTCACACACACATATATGAATGCAGTATTTGTTATTTTAAATTAGACGTTAATTGTTTTGATTGGATTTTGTAAAGATAGCTTATAATTGTTGAATAATTAAATGGGTAAATGTATATTATCTATTTTGAGAGAGTTATTTCTAGTTAATTCATATGACGTTGGATGAATTAATTTTTACATATTTAATTTATCAATAATTCGTCAACCTGACTAATTTTTATATATTTTATTAAAATAAAAAAACAAAAAAATTTAAAATATATGACTTGAATTTTAACTTTGGGTAAAACATAGCTTTTAAAATTATATGATTGTGACTGAGGAATAACATGCAATCATAAATTCTCACTTCATATCTCTCATTTAATGAAGAAATTAAATTAAATTTTAGGAATATATTTCTTAAAATTAAATTGGGGCAAAAGTTGGTTTATTTCGGAATTGGGTCAAACTTAAGTCAATCCCAAGTTCAATAAGTGAACTCAAACATGGAACAAATATGCCTAAATGTCCAAGTACATGGTAGACAAGTCCAATGAGTCAAATTAAAGGCTCGGGCCCAAAGCCCATTACGGCCCAATCCTAAGATATACGAAAGCTCTATAAATAGAGAAATTCTCCATACATAATTTGAAACTCTAGAGAGAATTCACAAGAGGCAGTAGAATCTTCAAATTCTTACGATCAAACACACTTTTAAAATTAAAAGATAATTCAAAAGTGAAGCAATTTCATAAACAAGTCGCTCAAACATGAAGAACATGCATCGTGTTCTTCAAGTGGATCATCAAAGTAGATCAACAAGTCAACAATTGATTTAACGATCAACAAGTCAGCAACCAATCACTAAAAAAGATAAAAAAAGTCAACGACCGATCAAAAATTAACAAGTCAACGACTGATCATCAAAGAATATCAATAAATCAACGACCTATCCAAAAATCAATAAGCCAAAGACCAATCATCGAAGAAAATCAACAAGTCACCAATTGATATATCTAACAAGATTATCAAAAAAGATCAATTAGTCAACCACCGATCTAAATCCTATATTAAATCAAAGTGAACTTGAGAAAAAATTGCAAAGTTCTTATGACAAATCATCTTAAGAATAAGCTGCAAAATTCAAAGCCCATTAAAATCCAAGGTCATGATCATGGAAGCTCTATAAATAGAGAAGTCTCCTGTTTGAGCTCATCGATTGAACTTGAGACTGACCCTATTTCGAAATAAACCAACGGCCCAATTTAATTTTGAGAAGTATTTTCCTAAAACTTAATTTGATTTCATTATTAAATTTGATATTATTAACTAATAATATTAGGATTTTTTTTTTTTTTTTTTTTTTTTTTTTTTTTTTTTTTACAAATTTGAATACAACCTTTTCGTTTTCTTCACATATAAGTAAAGTATCATACAATTATAGATTGTTTGGATTGAGATTTTAATAGTATGTAGAATGAGAATTTATTTCGAGTATTTAGAAGTAATGATTGCAGTCAAAACTTGTTTGTATGTAGTTTTTAAGAGTATTTAAAATGAAAATTTATTTTGACTATTTAGAAGCAGTCAAAAGCTTGTTTGTATATAACTTGTAAGAGTATTTAAAATTAGTAGTTAGAATGAGGATTTATTTTGAGTGTTTAGAAGTAATGATTGCAATCAAAAGCTTGTTTGGATTTAGTTTTTAAGGATATTTAGAATTAGTATTTAAAATGTGGATTTATTTTGAGCATTTAAAAATAATAACAAGTAATAATTGCAGTAAAATACTGCTCTAGAAGTAGCTTAAAGAGCATTTACAATGAAGATTAATTTTGAGTATTTAAAAATAATGATCGGAGTCGAAAACTCGTTTATTTTTTTAAAAAAATTTAGTAAATACAATTTTTAAATACTCAATACAAACTGATAGACTATTTGTTTAGCTTTTTATAGAGCTATTAAAAACAATGTTTTAGAATCAATCTTTAGATTGGTTGTACAAATTTATTCCTTAAAATCGTTGGTAATATCCCACATTTTTTTATCGTTTAAACTTCACAATAAACAATCTACTCGAAGCTTATAGTAAAGACTGTTTGTCCTTTGAAAATGGGCCCGACTAGGCGCGTCCGCATTCGACAGCAGCATTGGGCGGCTACGTTGGTCTCATCTCTTGCTTGCCGATCACACTTGTGCTCTCGAATTCGAATGCCACGCGCCAAAATTATTATTATTATTAATTTCTTTTTAATTTTTTTGTATTCTCCTAAGTTTGAATAATCCACCACAGTGTAAAAAAAAAAAAAAAAACATGTCCTTAAACTTTTTGGTTAAAGAGAACATTTATTTTAAAATAGTGTACAACATTTCTAAAAACTAATTTTTATTTATCATTTTACTGTTCAATCAAGAATATTAGATATTGTGTTCCAAAAAGAGAGAATATTATATATTATAAGAATCTCAAAATTAATTAATAATAAAATTAATAGTTCACAATGTATTATAAGGTGATGATCTTTAAAATAAAAAGACTCAAACCAATTAATTTATCGAAAAATAAAAAATAAAAAATCATGCACTATAATAGATGATTAAGAAGTTAGATTCACAACAAATGTTTTTGTTTTGTTTGTAGTTTACAACGATTAAGAAGGAAGGGTTATAACTCATAATATTGATTAAGTTGATAACTAATTTGATATATAAAAACATTACTTTTCTACAAAACACATCAAATAAAATATGTGGTAATTAAAAATTTGTATCTTACGAAAAGTACATAAAAGTTTACAAACTACTTACCTTTAGTAATTTAGATCATAGGAATATATAGTTAAAAGAAGACATCAATGTACATCAAAGTAACGTTATGTAGTAAATCATTAATTTACTATTACTTTTTTTATTATATATTCTCATTTATTTAATTTTTTTGGTACCATTGAACAATTGCTAATTTTGACTTATTTAATTTTTGAATGTTATATTAATTATTAAAACAAATATGAAACTAATAGTTGGCTTAATCTACCCCCATAAATTTGTATACTCAAAGTGTTTCTTTTAGAAAAAATTGAAAACAAATAAATAGTTGTAAACAAATAGAAGTTGAATATTGAAAATAGAATAATTAAAACCTAAATATTCTGTAAAGATGATGTCACAGAATAAAGTTGTAAAGCCTGCAGCGGCCTGCTTCTCTTACTCTATAATTTGTCAAAATCTCAATCGTTTCTACATTTTGAATGAATGGGTAATCGCCGGAATCCTTATTTTGTCTCAACCCGCCGTCGCGAACCGCCGCTGAAAACCAGTCACAGATAAAAGACAAAAGAAAACAATCTCCCCTGTTTGTCTAATCTCTCTGTTTCCTAATGGCCTCAAGTTTTCTCTCTACAAAACCCATCTTCTTAATTTCACTTCCTCTGCTTATTCTTCTTCATTGTGTTCAATCGGAGCCCACCGCCGACAAGGAAGCTCTAATCGATTTCCTGAACAAAACCCCCCATGGGAATCGCCTTCAATGGAATGCTTCCGCCTCTGTTTGTTCTTGGGTTGGAATTACCTGCGATTCCGATCACTCCTTTGTTTTCTCTCTCCGGCTGCCTGCTGTTGGCCTCGTCGGTCCGATTCCGGCGAACACTCTCGGAAGGTTGGATCGCCTTCGGGTTCTCAGTCTCCGGTCAAATCGAATTTCTGGGGTCTTGCCGGCGGATTTTTCTAACTTGACGTTTTTGAGGAGTCTTTATCTTCAGGATAATGTTCTCTCCGGTGAGTTTCCGGCGAGTTTGACTCAGTTGACACGGTTGAATCGTCTCGATCTCTCTTCGAACAATTTTTCTGGTTCGATTCCGTTTTCTGTCAATAATTTGACCCAATTGAGTGGGTTGTTTCTTGAGAACAATGGTTTTTCGGGTTCTTTGCCGAGTATTCCTGCAATTAGTTTGACGAGCTTCAACGTCTCCAACAATCACCTCAATGGATCCATTCCCAAAACGCTTTCCAAATTTCCCGCTGAATCATTCGCCGGAAATTTAGCTCTCTGCGGTGATCCATTACCGTCGTGTAACCCGTTTTTCCCCTCCCCAGTTTCGCCGCCAACGTCCGCCGTAAAACCACCAGAAATTCCCGTCGAGAAGAAGTCAAAAAAGCTCTCCGCCGCCGCCATTGTCGGAATAGTCGTAGGAGCTGCTCTAGTAATATTCGTACTGCTACTTCTCCTCCTAATTTGCCTCCGGAATCGTAGGAATCGGAAGCCGGCGAAGCCGCCGAGTACGGTGGCAGCCGCCAGATCTGTGCCGGCGGAGGTTGGCACATCGTCATCGAAAGACGACATCACCGGCGGATCGGTGGGGGCGGCGGAGAAGAACAGATTAGTGTTCTTCGAAGGTGGGGTTTACAGCTTCGATTTGGAAGATCTGTTGAGGGCATCGGCGGAGGTATTGGGAAAGGGAAGCGTCGGAACGTCGTACAAGGCAGTGCTGGAAGAAGGATCCACCGTCGTGGTTAAGAGATTGAAAGATGTTGAAATGGCGAAGAAGGAATTCGAAGCGCAAATGGAAATTCTGGGAAATGTAAAACATGAAAATGTGGTTTCGCTAAGAGCATTTTACTTTTCCAGAGATGAGAAACTGCTTGTTTCCGATTACATGGCCGCCGGTAGCCTTTCCGCTTCACTTCACGGTATGATCTCTGATTCACGTTTCCAAGTTTTACATGAACAATCTTTGAATTCTGAATTAAATTTCATTTCGATGTTGATTTTGATTCTTCTGTGTTCCTTTCTTCGTCATTTTTCTGGAAAATTATGTTCTAGCTTGAATTTTGCAGAGTCTCGCTTTGAAATCTCTCATTCTTTTAAGAAACAGGATTATCTTTTTTTCCTCTAAATTTCATGTGGGTTAAAGTGAAAGGTCGTGTTTGTTTAGGGCAGAAAAGAATTAAGTTCAGATTTTATAATTAATTATTTGATGATATTTGATAATATAAACTATTTTGTTGATTAATTTTAATAGTCTTAATAAATACATAATTTCATATTGGGGTTTAATTATTTTCCGATTTACTTTAGTTTCTTTTAAGAAAAAAGCCTTATTTTATGAGTTCTGTCTGTTGGTGGGGATAGTTGAAGTGTAGTGTATTTGGAATGTATTATGAGAATATTTGTTTATTGTTTTTGGAATTTATTTAATAACTAAGATAAAAATCATATCGAAATACTTAATATTGATTATAGAAATTGTTTATTGTATTTGGAATGTTGTAAATAATTAACATGAAAATGAAATTGAAGAAGTAGTTATATGATAGTTACTATTGATTAGGAAGAGAATAATGTATTTTATTTTTTGATTATAGGGAAAGACTGATGTTCATTATAGGTAATTTATAATTTTAATACAATCAATGTTAAAATATTGGCCTAATATATATGTGTTTGGAATATAATTTTTTTTTTCTTTTTTTTGTTTGGCCCACTTAATTACATCTCAACCATGATTGAGTTATTGTTTTGTTTTTTTTTTTTAATTTATTTCTTCATTTCTTCTTCCCTTCCGAGTCAAAGATGTCCTAATGGGCTCTTTGCAATGTAGTTTTGTGGAACATTTCTTAAATATTTCACAAACGTTCCCTTTGTATATTTGTTTTGTTTTTTAATTTTTACAAAAGCTCGAAAATGAGCGTTTATGTCATTCAAGTGGACGCCACGTGACGCAATACGAAAGACCCACGTCACATTTCTTTAATTGTGTTTTTTTTTTGAAAAAAATTGAAGATTTTTTTTTTGTAAATTTGATTTTTCAACCATTTTTACCATTAATTTTTTTATGTATACATTTATGTGTGGATAATATTTCTCGTATCATATTTTAGAAATAAATCTTTTTATGAAATAATATGAGAAGATAAAAAAATAACTATAATTTTATTCTCTCATGTATACATTTGTGTATAATATGAAATGATAAAAACAAATGCAATTTATGTTTTATAAATATATTTCATAAGGTTAAATTAATATTAATTTCATAATTAAATTTGTATTTAAAAATATGTTTTTTTAAAAATGCAAAAACTATTCAATATTGATAATAATTTTTAATTTGAAGTAACGAAAAATTAAATTAAATATATTCATAAATGTCGCTTCATATACAAAACAACCAACACTTTTTACAATTTTTTCATAAACATTTTTCATCCAAACAAAAAATAATAACACATCTATTTAAACACTCTACCAAAATCTTAAAGTTGTTACTAAATACTCAAAATAACTTTTATTTGTTTATTTTTACTATACCAAAGATTAATATGGTATTAATGAAAGAAAGAGTATAAATTAATGCAAATTATGGTGACCTGAACTCCCGGTGATTTACAGGGAGCAGAGGATCAGGCCGTACGCCACTCGACTGGGAAAACCGGTTGAAAATCGCATTAAACGCAGCGAGAGGATTAGCTCACCTCCACGTGTCGGGGAAGCTCGTCCATGGCAACATCAAATCGTCAAACATCCTCCTCGGCCCTAATCACGACGCCGCCGTCTCCGACTACGGCCTTAACCCTCTCTTCGGCGCAACAACGCCGCCCAATCGGATCGCCGGCTACCGCGCGCCGGAGGTTGTCGAAACCAGAAAGGTAACCTTCCAGTCCGACGTGTACAGTTTTGGCGTCTTGCTGTTGGAGCTTTTGACCGGAAAGTCGCCTAATCAGGCGTCGTTGGGCGAAGAAGGGATCGATCTTCCCCGGTGGGTCCAGTCGGTGGTTCGAGAGGAATGGACGGCGGAGGTTTTCGATGTTGAGTTGATGAGGTACCACAATATTGAAGAGGAGATGGTTCAGTTGTTACAAATTGCGATGTCTTGCGTCGCTATTGTACCGGATCAGCGGCCGTCGATGCAGGAGGTGGTTCGTATGATTGAGGATTTGAACCGGGTTGAGACCGACGACGGGTTGCGGCAGTCGTCCGATGACCCGTCGAAAGGATCGGATGGCCACACGCCGCCGCAAGAGTCGTAGAATTTGGTTTTGTTCCATTTTTGAAAGCTCTAGATTAGTGCACAGTTCGCAAATAAGCGGTAAAATTGTGCCGAAGGGTCTTCATCGACGGTGGCGATTTATCGTCTTGGAATTTGTTGTTAGTTAAACTGATTTTTTTTTTTTGAGCATGACATTTTTTTTTACAGCTGGGGGAGGATTTGAATTGTTCATTGGTGATTGGAGTGGAAAGATTCCATTGGTCACATTGAAATTGACCATACATTGATTCATTCTCACTAAAAAAAAAAAGAAAAAAGAAAAAAGAAAACTGTATTTCGTATAATATTCATAGTATCATGGATTGTGGAAATTTTCTTTGTCGTTTAACTGTTGTCGTGGTTAGAATATCACTTTGTTTTCCTCTTTAATTATGTTAAAGCGATTGTGAAAAAGAAAGAAAGAAAGAAAAAAAAAAAATTGTGCACAAGCCTTGAATATGTTTTGAATTGCACAACCAAAAGTGAGCGTTTGATTTTGGTAGAAAATAGTAGAATGGAAAGGAGGGAAGGAGTTTTTAGTGGTTCAGTAGTGGTATAGAAACTAATTATTTTAAAATTGATATTAGTAGTAGTCGTTTTTTTTTAGATTACACAACATTAAGGATGAGGATTCGAACCTATAACCAAATAGTATTTGAGTGTACATTAATGCTACTACTACTCTTTTAGTTGATATTAATAGTTGTTGTGTGATAAATTTGATGAAGTGGTTTAATAGAGAATTTGATAAATGGTTAAGAATAATTCTTAAACATTCTTCTTCAAAGAAAAAAAAAAAAAAAAACAAATGACCATAATAGTCTTTTGGGTGGGTGGAACTATCAACTACGTTCCCATCATCAACATTGTCTTATTTTTATGTTCCCTTTAGAACAAAGAGAACCTCAAATTTTGGGAGATTATGCTTTGACTTTGACTATAAGAACTATATTTGAGGCCTTTAGAAAATATCCTAAATATATTAAATTATAAGTTTAGTCTCTTAGTTTAATCATTATTGAACTAAAACAAATATACTATGTGTTTATTTAAACCTATAAAGCTACTAATATGTGAACTTTGGAAGGTTGTCTAGTAAAATTTTGTTATATTGATCAACATTTTTTTAAATTTAAGCTGGACTAAAAGTTTAGAGCCAAATCATACCATTGAATTAATATATCATACATCTATTCTATATTATATAATTTAAATATTTATTAAACACAATTAAAGTTCATAAACCTCGCTCAAAATTTAGACAAAAAATTAAGTAAACTTTATCGACCAATCAAGTGATTCTTAAATTAATTGAAAAATTAGATGTAAGATTTAGTAATAAAAAAAAACCAAAAACAAAAACAAGTCACAAGCTTATGAAAAAATATGAACCACATGGTTGTCGACAAATTGTAGAAATATCTTGGAACAGGCGTGGCTGCATAGTGTACATCCATCCAATTACAAGCAGACATGTGTAGATGACTGGATGAGTTGGCAAGTTGTCGTATGTGTGGAGCAGTCGTGGCGTAGCAATCGAGGCACGCGCCAAATTCATATTTTATCTATTCTCATTATAATAAACTGTAATCTCATATTTGTTTCATACTCGTAACCCTTGTTCAATCCTGACCGTAGGATGAATCAAACAAATGACTTATTTTCTCCTTTTTCTTTTATATTCACAGGCTTTTAGTATTTAATAAATATTAGTTAGAAAAAAATACATACACAAATTATTTAACAATAACCATTCCTTTTAAATACTCAAATAAATTCTTATTCTAGATATTAATTCTAAATATTCTTAAAAATTATATCTAAACAAAATTTTGACTGCTTTTATTACTTCTAATACTAAATTATATTCAAGCAATTTTTTTGACTGCAATCAGTATTTCTAAATACTTAAAATAATTCTCATTTTAAACTCTTAAAATCTACGTCCAAACTCCCTCGTTTCATAATCAATTTACCCATAAAAATTATTTTTTAGGTTAGATGAACACTAAGGCACAAATTTTTTTCTCTTATGGACCTTTGGACCAGTATTGGCGATCCTGATATCTCATTACTCTTTTGTTAAAAAGTTAAAATGGTCATCTATAGTTCCATTCTAATTTAAATCACAATTTTAATGTTTTAATTTAATCTTAATTTTTTAATTATAGAAATGGAAACCGCAGCTTGTGATCTAAGGGATGACAGACTACTTAATATTTTCAATAGACCATAAAATTAGTCTCAAAAAAAGAAAAGAAAAAAAAAAGAAAAAGGACAGACAGGATGCGAACATACATAGGTTAATCCCCATCACGTTGTTGAACTAAAAAACATGTATAGATTAATAGTAACTATATTAATTTAATTCCAATACGCCACTCCCATCAGCAATAATTTGAATGAGTAGAAGAGTCATTAAAAACAGAGTTGAAAAAGAAGTCATAAAATTGGTGAGCTGATGAAATAAGGAGAAGGGCAACCAACAACTAGTTGGTGGGGATTTGATTGCACTTTTTAGCCTTAATGATGTCTCTTAAAACACCCTTACCCTCTATATGTCCAGGTGGAGCCTACTATTTTCTCTTTCCAATTAACTTAAAAGAAGTAATACTTTGATTAAACTGCATACATTCCTGTTTATGAACTAGAACTAGAACAATCACACAGCCCCTTCTTATTATTCCTCCTCATATAACAATTTGTATTCACTCTCTGATTCAAAATTAATACCTAACATAATCAAGCTATTCAACTTTTACAAGGTTTAATGGAGTTTTGAGCATATCTTAATCCCTATTAGGTGTTTAAATAAAGGTTATGCATCAATGACAGTCTCTTGTTTTATCTCAAGTATCTAGGACTACTTACTTAAGCTACCTCCACTAGTCTCATCTACAGTATTTAGACGAAAATTTGTAACTGGGGCAGGTTTAGCTACAAAGGAAAGAGAAGAGAAAGGATAAAAGAAGGAAAGTAATAGTAAATTAGTGATTAGCGTGGGATAAGAACTAGGCGGTCCAAACGATTGGAAGAGATCTCTTTCCTTCCCATTCCACCACCCCAAATTAGAGGTGTGTTTGGGAGAAGGGGAATAAGAATGATTAGGATAGGAATGAGAATTAGGAGGTGACTATGAAAGAGAATGATTATGATGCAAAATAATTATTTGTGTTTCGGGCGAAGAATAAATATGAAAAGAATGGTAATTTGTATTTGAGATAAAAAGAAAGATTACTGAAAAATTAAAATAATGAGAATGATTGGAGTAAAAAGTTGTCAAAAGGGGAGAGCAAAAAATTTTAATGAGAAGAATAAAAAGTTAGAATGAAAATAAAAATTTGATTTAAGAAAAATAAGAGCGCACAGAGAATGATACTAGATAAACCAAATGGAGAAAATCATTCTCATTCTCCCCACTTCTTCCCTTGCTCCAAACACATCGAGAGACTTTAACTTTATGCATCGAAATCAATGGCCATGTGAACCAAAGATGAAAGAATCCCACAGAGTTACTACTTCAATGAAAGCAAGGTGAACTCAGAAGAGAGAGAAAGACATACCCACGAAAGCAAGGAATGTCTTTCTCTAAAGTAGCACGGTCTCCCAGTCTCTGCTGTCAAAAAAAAAACACAAAAGAAATACAAGGTAGGATAATAATAACTCATTGAAACCCACCAAACAAAAAATATATATATAAAAAAAGTCATTTCTTCATCATTCCACTTTCCTTGGATAGTACGAATCACCAAAAATAGAGAAAATGACAAGTTTTAAATTGATTGTCACTCGTTACAGCATAGGATGCTTCACTAAAAGATTTGAAGGAGTGCATGTATTAATGATATCAAATCCAAAACAGGTTAACAAACTCATGTTCCAGGACCACCTCTTCAGTTTTTATGCAAGAAATTCTAGTAAAAATATAAAGATTACAACAAAGCTAAGGAGCATCTCTGTGTTTATGTTCATGATAATGATATGTAAAATTCAATGTACAGAAAAGGTGGGAGGGAGAGATAAGGAAAATGAAAATGGCATTAAGAGATTGTACAAATGTCCTGCATTGAATGATTTGATGACAGATACCAAAACTTTGGCCGTTTCCACAAACTTGAGTACAGTAAACTTACTTGGAATAGTTCAACCGGGAAACAAGAAAATGAGAAACAAATAATGGATGTTCACAAGTACTAACCTGACAACAGCAAGAATACTAATGTTTTGTACTGAGACCATTTCGTAGTGCCAGATCCAGATCCTGTAATCTGCCAGGGCATGATGACAATTCAGGAACTGATATTTCGTCCCATGTTTCACTTCTCACAAACCATGAAATCAAGCCTGGTGGGTGCATCTCTTAGGCATACTAAAGCAATTGTCTAGATGTGATTAGAATTAATCATCAAAGTGGAAGCATAAAAATAAATTGAGCTTACCTCCCATCATTGAGTTTGGTAACAGAAAATGAAAATCAACAGAGTTCTTTGTTCTTTTAAACTATCACTCTTTCGAACTCAAATGGTGTGATTTTTCTTAACGAGGGATCAAAATGAAGAAGGAAATTACAAAGAGTTCTCTGTGATTTTTTCTAGGTAAGACTTCTGTAAATTCACTCAGTGTTTTTTCTATTAAGAAACAACGATAAATGAAAATATGGAGCGGTTATCAAAGAGTGGGTGATTGGAAGGTTACTAAGACAATCAGCACTAAATTAATATTAGAATTAAATTAATAAAAATAGTTCCAACAACATCATCTAGGCTTCTTTAAAGGAAGATAAAAGCTTCAAAATAGTGTGCATGTTATATGAAAGTTAGTGATCTTAATTAATCATTCCAAAAAAAAAAAGAAGTCTTCGTAACTAAACAGAGAAACGTGCAAGCATTTTTAGCCCAGATTTAACTAACTGTTTTATGATGTGCAAATCTTGAAGAGAATAATATCAACACCAAATAGAAGTTACACAGAAAGTAAGTTTTGGACACTCCATCCCATGTGCTCGGGTATATTCATAGAACAGACCAAACAAAGTTGGTGTGTTAGTAGACAGTTCAATTGAGGAACTGAAAGATATACAGTAAGAGAATCAAATCATCTACAGGCTTTACAAAAGAGACAAAAAACCTGAGTTTGACGGTAAAGCAACTCGTACAGCTTACACAATCCTGCACAACTTGTCGCCACTGGTTCTCTACATTTCAATTCAAAATAGACAATGATATATGGATTTCATGAGGCATTGTATCATGATACTGAAGAATTTCACAGTCGATAATCAGCTCAAATTTAGTAGATGAAGGACTCAGATGCGCAATTGGTTTATTTTCTACTTGTTCCTAGATTCCTGAACTAAAAACAAACAAAAAAGGTCTCAATCACTTGTAAGAAATGACATAATAGTGCTCAAAGTATACTTGATCAAGCCACGTTGCAAACTTACAGGTTGTCAAAGAGTCGCTGGAGCCTGCAAGTCCAGGGTAAATGGCATTCTGCAGCTGTCTTTGAGTCCATGAGGTCTCAGCATACTCGAAGAAGACATCTCATCGTTTAAACCATCACCATTTCCTACATGTGTCTACTTCAAAAAGCACAAGCATAAACCTATATACAGATATAAGCATCTGACAACCTCATTCTCAAGAATGCAAATGGAAGATAAGGGCTTAACTAATCACAGGCATACATCTTGTGAATGCATTTCCATTCTAAGTAGTGCCAACATCATATAAATTTCCTTTGTCTTGGAGTGTGATTTATCTCCAGAAAAAAATACATGTGTTTCATTTCCAATCTGAATCAAGCTATGTCCAGGAGTCTTCATTAGGCCCCTTCCTTTCATCAGATCTCTCACTCTTGATGCTTCGTCCCACATTCCAGTTGCAGCGTATGCATTTGATAAGGCCACATAATTACCTGAATTATCTGGCTCCAATTTCAACAAGTGTTCGAACAAACGCTCCTTGAGTTCAAAGTCGGGATGCTCTCTGCATGCAGCGAGTAAAGATCCAAATATAAATGCATCAGGCTCAAAAGGCAACGATAGAATAAGTCTTAAAACTTCGCCCAAGTTATGACACCTAGACAGAATACTAACAAGACAACCATAATGCTCGGCTTGTGCTACTATTTTATGATTAGAAACCATATCAATGAAAAGCTCTAAACCTTCTGTTACAAGTCCAGCATGACTGCATGCAGAAAGAGTACTAGTAAAGGTTATTTCATCTGGTTTTATACATTCCTCTTTTAGACGTCTAAAGAGCAAAAGAGCTTCCATTGCTTGACCATGTAATGCATAGCCAGAGATCATTGCATTATAGATGGGCAATTCCTTTTTCAATATCATATCAAACACCCTCTTTGCTTGATTTATACTACCACATTTGGCATACATGTTCACTAAGGAGCATAAGACTGGTGTTGATAGTGAAAGTTGATGTCTTGCGATGTAACAATGAATTGCTCTTCCATGTCGCAGTGATGCCGTACTTGTGCAAGCTGAAAGTAATGAGCTAATACATAAACTGTTGGGTTTAATACCAGCTTTTTCCATTGATTTGAATGTCAGGAATGCTTCATCACCAAGACCATTCTGAGCGAGTCCAGATATGAGAGTGGTCCAAGTAATTAAATTAGGACAGACACCAAAAGACTGCATCTCGAAGAACATGTCTCTAGCCTTATTAACTTCACCTTTATTCAAAAGACCTGAAATCACAGAGTTCCAGGATATCACATTTGGTGGAAGACCTTCTAACTGCATCTGAAAAAACAATTTTAATGTTTCACCACTCTGACCATGGTCTGCATAGGCAGCCAGCAGAGTATTCCACATTATAAGATCTCTCTTAATGGTTGTGTCGAAAACTAGTCTTGCACATTCCAATTTTTTACATTTGGCATACATATCTATTATGCTACTTGCAACAGCAACATCAGATTCAAGGTTGTTTCTAACACAAAAAGAATGCCCTTCCCTCCCTAGTTTCAAATTTCTCGAGTCAGCAGCGGCAGCCATTATTGAAGCAAGAGTCACAGAATCAAACCTCAAATTTTCCGAGCGCATTACCCGACATAAATCAAGTGCCTGAGCAACAAGCCCATTATGCACATAACCAGAGACCAGCAAATTCCATGTTACTACATCTTTCTCCAACATTTCACTGAAAACCAGTTCAGCATCCTCAACCAAGCCAACCTTGGAATAAAAATTTATGAGCGAACTACCCAATATGTTGGTTAGTTCAAGTCCAAATAACACAGCAAGGGCGTGCCCTTGTTTACCCTCATCGATCACGCTTAAGTTAGCTGAAGCCGAAAGAAAGCTTGATAGAGTCACTTGAGTAGGTTCAACACTTTCCACCCTCATTTCATAAAACGTCTCAATTGCTTCCTCATTCAGTCCATTCTGGGTAAAATTCACAATCATGGAATTCCAAGCTACAATATTCTTCTCAGGAATTTTGTCAAACACCTTCTTTGCATCTCCACATAACCCACATTTACCATACATATCCAGAAGACTACTAGCAACATAGATACACCCACCCAGATTCATCTTCACTGCATAGCTGTGTACTGTTTTCCCAAACCCAACCCACTGCAGAGCACCTGAAGCCTTCAAAGCAATTGGAATAACAAAATTGTCAAGGAGCAGCCCATTTTCGAGCATCTCACAGAAACACACTAAAGCTTCTTCGTTAAAGCCGATTCTACTTTTCAATCCCATAATAGCAGCCCAAGAAAACTCGTTCTGTACCCGCAGCTTGCGAAACAAATGGTTGGCAATCTCTGACTCGTCACATTTTGAATAGAAAATCACCAATTTCGTCTCGATGTACTCATTCTTTGCAATGAACTCGCCGTTCTTGAGAATTCGACCGTGGATTTGCCGACCCAACGAAAGAGCTCTCTCGTAAACGCAGCCTTGAAGGAGTTCTCCATATACATCGGGTCCAATTGTGATATCTTCTCCTAATTCCAAATCAGCAGCCAAGTCCACAGCTGCTCGAAGGTCCCCTTCTTTGCAGAGAGAAGTTATCTGATTCAAGTAAGATTTGTACGATATTTGAATGCTCACAGCATTATCATTCAACTTCGCAATACGGCTGGGCAAGTTCTGGACTTTTCTAGTACTGTAGAGAGAAACAAGCGGATTAGTGGGAGTGACAAAAGGAAGAGCAGCCATACATGGAGGAGAAGAAAACGAAGATGATACAACAGCTTATGTGTCTCTTCGTTGGCCAGCAAGCGCTTTTCCCAAAGCAAAATATCCACAAATTGGGTAAGCCAGAAACCCAACCTCCACACACTAAATTATTTCAATAAAATAACAATACTAATAATGTAACGTAGAAAATGACGTTAAGTACAAATTCGAGGTGAAATGTTGAACATTCATAAGTTGAATCTTAACAAGATGATTAGACAACATTGAAGTACTTTGGAATTTAAATAACTAAATATTTTTTGCACTTTTCATGTAATGAAAACACAGGGACAACAGTAGGGGAAAAAAAAGGCAACCATGTGTTATTATCTTCTCTGAAAGTTCAAGGACTTCGTAGAGTAAACAAATACAGAGACGACGAGTAAAGTGAAGCTAATAAGAACGACTGAAGCCACCCACAGAAGGTCATATCTAAACCCATAATATTGCTCAATAAACTCAGCCACTGTCTCGCCTGTGTCAAGTTTAGTTTGTATATCTGCAAATTGGGAAGTGACCATTCCATACAAACTCCAAGAAACTGGGCAAATCCAAGTATACCATCTCCACCACACAGAAATTCTCTGCAGTCAACCAACAAGGTATCTTAGTTGGGAATCATTTGTGAAAAAAGGGGATTGATAATGTAATGAGAAAATTAGATTTACCGTTCGGGGGATGACAAAACCAGTGAAAAGATTCCACACTGAGTAAAAGAACCCGCAAAGAACAGATGCAGTTGCTTGATTAGGGCTCACGGATATCACCATCATACCATAGAATATGAAGTATAGAATTGTGATGAACATGAAGAAGAAGTTGAGGAAGAACTTGCTGGCCGTCCATTCATATCCCATCATCGCATAGACTATAACCGCATAAAAAGCTACCTGAAGCAGGGTGTATGGGATTTCAATCGCAACCTGACATGATTATAAACAAGGCAAGAGATGTCATATTAATAAAGATCTCCAACCAAATTCGTAGAAACTTCAGTACCAAAAAAACCTTATTTTCACCCGTAAAAAAAAAACCTTATTTTCTGTAATATAAGTACTTCATTTTTTAGCAATGCATGCAGCTGTAATCAAATCATCTTTGCTATGCTCAGGCGTCTATTTCTTGTGTATGTATTAGTTATCGCTTTACAAAAATTTGGTTCAGAGTTGTTATTGTGATATTTGTCAATCAGTGGACTCTGCTTGAAAGAAAGTGTAAGTTAAGCTCACTTGGAATAAGATGCATGCATTTCCATAAATAGCAAACTGCAGTTAAGGGAATACCTGAGCAAATGCATGAGGCAAAGCAGAATACATTCCAGCAGCCCGCTCCCTGTAGTAAACAGTTCGCTCAGTAATGATCACCGGTTGCACTGTAAGAGCGCCTTGTGTCCCCATGAAGTTAATTGCAATGTACATAGCACCTATGCTATTGAAAATATCTTGCTTGGTGCTCCTGCATCATAAAGATCATACAGTTTTATCAGAAACTCAAGTAGAATGTATGCATGGTTTTTCTTATGTACCTCTTGCTCCCGAGCCCCCAAAAAACAGCTCCAAACATAATTCCCATTGAAGCACTGAATAGCATCCGGACGGAATTGTATGCCGTGTTCCTTGAATACGATTTGTGTTGTTTCCATAGGCAGGCTTTGAACTGAGTCAGGTAGGAATGTGGGTACTTGGAGGGGAAATAAAGGTCTTGAGAATCTGGAAGAGGTGTGCTCAACTCACTAATCAGAGCTTTATTTCTTCTGCATTAATGTTCGTAAAAGAGATTATTATCAAAAGCAGTTAAAGATATAATAGTTCTTCGGTTAATTAAACTCTCACTGCTTGAATGTATCAGTTAACTGACCTAAGAAGATCAGATTTCTTGTATATATCAGCAAATTTAATGCCTCGAACCTCTTCTTGTGCTGTTGTTGTCATATCCAAAACCCATGTTGCTGGATTATATCCATCCTTTATGCGTTCCCCGAGTATTTCCTTAAACACCACGGAGATAAAAACAGAGGACAACAATCAATAATATACTACATGAGGAAAGAAAGTTGTGATTATGGTCTGGGCCTACCTCAAAATACTTGATTAAAAAGCAAGATTGTGGTCCCAAAGGACCCACATAAATTTCTTCACCTCCCCTTGCCAATAAAAAGAGCTGTCGTTGGAAATTGGAGATATATTATATTTCGTTTGAGCATTGCACAACCAGGAAGTTTGTCATTTTGTGTCAATTTAGTCTTAGTGATACCTCATCAAATGATTCGAATATATCAATACTTGGCTGGTGAATTGTGCATACTACCGTTCGTCCTGTATCAACTGTATTTCTCACAGTTCTCATTACGATGGCAGCTGCTCGGGCATCTAGACCGGAGGTTGGCTCATCCAAGAATATTATTGAAGGGTTAGCAACAAGCTCAACGGCAATGGTTAACCTTTTGCGCTGCTCAATGGATAATCCATTCACATTTGGAATTCCAACCAATGAATGTCTTAATGGTGTTAACTCAATAAGCTCCATGATCTCTTCAACAAAAAGCTGCACTTGGGATGTGGTTTGGAAATTAAGATCAAAACGAGAATTCCGAGAAAGGTCTTACTGCAATACAGAATCAGATAAATTATATTCACAAACCTCTAAAGTCTCCGAGTCAACTTCTGAAGGCAACCTAAGCCATGCTGAATATATGAGGGCCTCGTGTACGGTTACAAATGGTGAATGAATGTCATTTTGTTCACAATACCCTGAAACTCGAGCAAAAGTTTCCTGTTTCTTAGGAAAGCCTGAGATTTTTATGCTTCCTTCAATGTAACCACTGTTTTTTCTTCCAGCCAATACGTCCAAGAGTGTTGTTTTTCCTGCACCACTGACACCCATTAGAGCTGTTAGAATTCCAGGCCTGAAAGCTCCATTGATTCCCTTCAGAAGTTCCAAACGATCCCCAGATACACCTTGATCTTTCATCGCCTGCAAATTTCAAGATTATGGATCTTAAAGCTATGATATAAATAAGAAATCACGGAACATTAATTTACACCACCATAATTACCTTCGATATATCTACGGAATATTTTACATCCTCAAAAGTTATGGAGAGCGGGGTGAATGGAAGAAGCTTCTTTTGATCATTATGTCTGTCTACCCTGGAATCTGTGAATGGTCTAGTGACTTAGTGAGCCCATCAGAAAAGACAAAATTTTAGCCAACAAGAGCCTTAGTATCCGAATATGACTTACTTTTAGACGAGCTATCAGCACTACTTCTGATTGAACGTGGTTTAGTGTCCTCTAATACGCCACCTTCTTCCTTTCTGATCATGTCAAAGTGTTCCTTCTTCTCAGTCTTTCGGTAGGGGAATACTGTTTGTGATTTTCCATACTCTGCAAAGTTCAAATAAAAATAGTTCAGCGTTGTATTAATTTACTACAATTATACTTGCAGAATAAATTTATTTTGAATGAATAGAAAGTCTTACCATTAAGATATGCTAGAGACAGTGCAGATATTCCATTGAAGAAGACAATGAATCCTACCAATGCAGAAAGACTAATCCAATACCACTTTGGATTAATGAATAGCCCACGTGACTTGAGGACCGAAACCCCCACAGACTCTTTTGATCCTGTAGGAACCTACAATTTGGTCTCAACGTTTAGAATCCTCCAGCATTTAGCCATGCTTGGTTTTTTCTATGTAATATCAATATGGCAAGGAAGAGTCATCTGCAATGATCTCTTTCTGCTTTGACATGTACTTACATGATTCCACGTATTGCTAAGAAATTCATTCATCGAAAGGGCAGTTTGAGCATACATCAGTGGCGAGGTCCAGTAACCCCAAGCCAACCACTTTTGCATATTATCTAAGTAGAAGAATACAAGTATTGGTTATTTGGACTACAGACTTCAGTGAGTAATCTGGTCATGTCACTTCTAGATTGAATCATACCATGAGATAAAATGAATCCGCCAAATACTAGAAGCCATAATACAGCAAGGCATCCTCCTGTGTTTGCGATAACATTACTCCTGGCCAGTGCTCCAATGCATCTGAATAGTGCATATGACATTTGTCCACTCAATGTGTAAACAAAAAATTGTTTGAGCAACCTGAAGAGACTCAACAAAGGGTTAGTTTTAGACCCTAATGCAATAAATCTGAGAAATACAGGAAGCTGTAATCAGTTTATGACCTTGTGAAGCTAGGATCAAATCCTATAACATAATATGTTGTGAAAACCCAGAGAGCTACTTCAATTATAGACATGGGAATTCCAAGGATGGATGATGGCAGCGAGAATGCCCAAGATGGATAAAAAAGGAGGTCCCTTTGCTTGTAAAATACAGGGAGTTTTTCAATTGTCAATGGAAGTTCAAAAAATCCAGTAAACGTCATTGTGTTGAGTCCAAAATAGAGGGCCCCCAAGTGGATAATTCCATCTTGAATACTATCGTGCTGCTTTCTGGCTTGAGCAAATACAGTTGCTACGACTATAGCAGAAAATTCAAGCTGAAGGAAAGGTTTATAATGTCATAGTTTGAAGTGTAAGAAGTAGGTTATGGAAAAGTAAACGAAGATTTAGAACTAACTTGAATCATCTTGAAAATGTGCAGAGACGCACTCCTCTTCAATAACTTGACTTCCCTAGATAAGCATGCCTTCATTAATTCTTTCTTGGAAGCTCCATATTTAGTTCTTGTTAAAGCTGCTGGATGGCTGTTGGACTTTTGAAATGGGATATCAAGTTCATGCTGTACGGCCCTGCCTATTCGAAATGACTTGAAAGCCTCTGCAAACTCGTCAACAGAAATATAATGATGTTGCATATCATGATTCCTCCAGTATTGTCTCTGGTCCTTTCTTGAGGTAACCTAAATGCAACAGATGCCAGAATCTCGTAATAAAATGTCAAGCTTTGTTACTTGTTTGTGAATATACAAAAGAGGTGATTTTGTTTTATGTTCATAAATAGAGGTAGAAGAAAGGAAGCTTTAGAAATTAAGTAGTGTAAATATATCATGAAAGTCATGGGAAAACTAGCAAGTCTTACTTCCTGCAGGTAATCGGCTACACCCTTCCTCTCGGGACATCTGAATCCCATGGATTCAAAAAACTCCAGAACGTGTTCTCGTGGGCCGTTGTATACAATTCGACCTTCTGATAGAAGAATGATATCATCAAATAGCTCAAATGTTTCTGGTGGCGGTTGTAGAAGAGAAATCACAGCAGTCTTGTTGAAAATGTGAATAGATTGACGGATTGAGTTCACGATTTGGAATGTAGTTGAACTGTCAAGACCAGTAGATATATTGTCCATGAAAAGAGCATTGACAGGACCAACCAGCATCTCTCCTTTGGGAAAACAAGTTTTTGAAAATTCAGTTATTTATTCAGCTGAAATATTACTCTAATTGAAAGCCAGTTTGACAATTTATCTCTACCTGTTGTCACTCTCTTCTTTTGTCCTCCCGAAATACCCCTTGACATCTCATTTCCTATAATGGTATCAGCACAAACATCCAGACCCAATATCTGAGGGCTAAAAGGTTAGAAACTAAGCACTACAAAAAGTTAGAAATTAAGTGAAGAGCAAAACTTACCAACCTCCCGGAAAGTACTTCGTGCATACTTTATGTCATTTGTGTGGATAATAATGAGCCACATAATCATATAGAAATGTTTTTAAAAATATATATATAATTGACGATCTGACTAATGAGACAAAAATGACAAATTGAAGACGTGTCACATTATTATCCATACAAATGAGGTGGGAAGTATGTACTAGTACCTCTTGAGAAGAAGGCAAGTTTTTCTCTAAAGGAAATCTTTTCTTTTGTTATATTCAATTGTTGGGTGTTACAGATAGGGTTTCACAGCATACCTTGAGTATATACTCTGTGACAACATCTTCCTTCTGTCCCTTCAGTACTGATGCCTGTATAAACAATATCAAATTATAAGCCGAAGTAGTATTCAACTTTATATGGATAATATTCATTTATTTTACCTTCATCAATGCATCAATATAAGGATCTGGCTGAATATTCAGCTTCTTTTCTTTCCTCAAAAGCTCAGTAAGCATGTCTATAATATAGATGAAATTGGTTTGAAAATAAAAAACTAAAATTTGTGAAGACTGATTTAAAATGAAAATCAAAACAGGGGTTTCAAACCATAGCCAGAGCCAACTCCTTGACATCTTGCCGAGAATACTAAGGTTTCCCTGACTGTCATCAAAGGTATATGGATGTCATACTGGCTGATGTAAGCAGCGGTCCTCTGAGGAACAAATTCCTTCATTTCATGGCCATTATAAGTTACTGACCCAGAAAACTATCAAAGGACAAGAATTACCGTAAGTTTGCATGACAAGAGGTAATTTTTTTCAATACAATTCATGAAAGCAAGATATGTAACCTGTAGCTGTGATTCAAGTTTCCCAGACAATGCTTTTAGCAAAGTTGTCTTGCCAGAACCAGGAGGTCCGAGGAGTAAAGTCATTCTGCAGAGAATTTGAAGTGCCAGTATTTTAGTTATAAACTTAAAAATACTTGGACATGGATTTTATTATGTGAGCTAATGTATTACTAGATCAGTTGAATTAGTTGTAGAAATACTCTTATTAGAGGCTTGGCTGTTAGAAATTAGTTCGAGAACTTATTCATATAAATTAAGCATTGCTCCTCATCGTAAACCATTCACAAATGTTTAAATCTACACATTTGATTTGAATAAAGTTATCAGAGTTGCAAAGAAGGAAAAATAGAAGTTACATGGACAAAAATTACCTTACCTTCCTGGTTTAATAATTCCACTCGCATCGCGCAGGATTGAAAATTGCTGCTTTTGGCTTGAATATAAATGAATGCAGCTTGCTGCATTCTATGAGAAGAGATATTCCAAAATAAATATGAAGATTTAGAAAGGAAATAGTAAATAGTAAGATTTTAGAAATGTCAAACAAAATGAATAATATAGCCAGGAATATAAAAAAACCAAGCGCACACTTGGTCCGAAGTAAGGGTTTAGTCTTTGAACTTACATATCTAAGATAATTTATCATTGAACTTTAACTTTAATATATGACGTTTTATGATCTTCATAAATTAAAATTCGTAACAACGTGGTACCTGTGGAAAATTTTGATTAGGCGCACCGGAGTTTCTTATACATGTAGATTTCTAAACTGCTTAGAGACCAAATGTATTTTTAAACTACGTGTATTGAATCGTCATAAACTTTTGATCAACAGTTTCACATTAATAGAAAATTTCAAGGTAGGACTAAATCGTCATGAAACTGTGTTCAAACTTTTACATAGGAAAGATCAATAACTAAATAGTTCTCTCTCTGAAATACATGGTCCACATGCTATTTCAACCGAAAAAAATGAAGAAGAATTCTTGATAACAAGAATACTTGCTCTGATGTATTGAACATTTAAAGCATATCAATAAATTAGATATTAATACAAAGATTCCTCTTCATTATCTCTACACTGATAAGAAACTGTACAATCTTCTTTAGCTTTTGAATCTAATAAAAGAACTTCCGCATCAGTTGAAGTATCTTCTCTACTTAAATACACAAGAATTTCTCACATAGTTCGAAGCAACGAGGAATACTCAGAGCATTCGATATTTACCTTTCCAAGGGTTATAAAGTAGTTAAAGATAGTAGGCGAAGCTTTTCCCCCAGAGTATGCTTCAGCATCAACGTTAAGATTCTCGAATCGCACTTCGATTGTGGGCAAACGAAGGGAAACTCTAACCAAATGTAAACTCCAATAATGAACAAAACACACTAAACCGAATCAATTGGAAAAAAATCAAACAAAATAGAACAAGAAACAGCGGTTTCAAACCTATCGATTCGGTTCTTGAGTTTCTGAAGAAATTCCTCATTACTTTCAGCATTTTTCACCAATCTGTTCAAAAGCTGTTTGGTGTCCTGAACATCAAGCTTCTTCAGATCGATTTCCTTCAACTCGCCTGCAACAATTGAAGGAACTAATCGAAACTGGAACATGGAAGCTTACAGAGAAATGGAGATTGATAGAGAATGTTAATCGAAGTATTGATTAGCTTTTTCACCTGCAAAACCATGCAGAAGAGCTTTTCGTGCTCTTTGATAGGTCGGAAGCCTTTGGAGATTAGCCCACTTGAGAGCAGCTTCTTCTCCGTCGTCTTGTCTGGAGCTGCCTTTGCTTGAGCTCTCTCCCGCCATTATTTCGGACTGTTCTCTGTTAATCAGCCGCTCATTTAAGCCGCATATATATATGGAATGTGAAGAATGAAGATGGTTGGAATATTGTTTGTAAGAAACAAAAGCTGACAATTATATTAAAAGTTTGTGTTGGATTTTGAATAAATTAATATTATTTTCTAAACTAGAACTCAAAGACGTGATCGTTTGACATAAATTGACCTAATTATTTCACGTAATTTTTTTCTTTTGCCCGATGATGTTAGTAAAAGTTGATAATAATTGGGTTTAAAAAAATCTCTATTTTTTTAATCCAACTTGGTCGGTAGTGTTTTCTTATCCATTATTTATATACATACATATATGTATGTATGTGTGTAAATATAGATAGATTAGCTATAAATATAAAATTAACAGATAGATATAAAAACATTTTCTTTTGTTGTTTTAACAAAAAAGATTTATTATAGTCATCAAAACTGATAGAAGTTCATATCCTCTTGCATTTTTTATTAATTTTTTTTTTTTCAAAATGAGATTATCCGTAACCAATATAATTATTTATTTGAATGTGTATGACGCAAAAGTTACAAAAATACTTCGTATCCACATAAATAGTTTTTTAGTATAACAAAATG
>JBBMEG010000009.1:8165262-8184680 GCA_037832605.1 Cyclanthera cordifolia | reverse complement strand
GAAATAAAACTCACAACGTTTGGATTAAAGACTTTTTCTAATGAATAACAACTTATTTTTATACATAACAAAAAAAAATTGGGTCTAAAAAGATAAAAAAACAAAAAAAAAATCATGAAATAGTTTCGATCAGTGTTCAATACAAGTCTTCCATTAGTATAGTTTAAAATCATGATTATAAATAATTTTTATTCAACGCAATAGATAATTTTCGATCAATCTCGTCAAAAAAAAAAGTGAATAACAAAATTGGAATATGCAAAAAAACAAAAAAAAAAAACTCAAAATTATGTTAGGTATAAAATATTTTTCAAAAAGTGATATTAATTAAAATAGACAGTAAAAAATTGTCACGTTGAGAAAATTCACTTAAAATAAAATACAGCATTCCCAGACTCGAATTCATAAGGGGTACATGACTGTACGAGACAACATTCGAATGAGATGAATCTTAGAGATGAAATGTTTAAAAAGAATTGATTTAAGTAATTCTTGGTAATTAGAAGCCATATCTTAGAAATTTTCTTATGATGTATGCGAGTGGACACAAAAATGTTACTGTTAATAATTTTCTATTATTTAATGTTATAAGTTAATTATTTATTTTATTTATTTGTTACAAAGTATGTTATAAATTCAGTTAACCGACAGACATCTGCAACATCATGTTTATTGGGATAAAAAAACATCATGTATATTGTTTAAGAAAAATATTTAATGTCTTCAAAAAATTTTATTTATATAAAATTAATGCATATAACCGTTTTTTCTAAAGTTATCAATCAGTTAATGATAAGTTCATGCATCCTCCAAAAAGAAAATGAATCATAATCCGCCATCATTTCCAATAGTATTTAATAACCTTTATTTTATTTTCTTTTCGCAAAATAATAAAGAATTTGAATATAAAACTTATGTTAAGAAATTATGTAGTAAAATAAAGAGAAAGGGAGAGAAACAAACACAAATATTTATATTGTTTCTTTTATTATGAGCCTTCGATACAACAAAAATTGGTGCAGACCATTGTGAAATGTTTCAAGAGATTTTGTGATTAAGGTTTAGTCTAGACCTTGTACATATTTCAAGAAGTTTGGTGAAAAAAACTTATTTAACTTGTTATTGTATATTGACGATATGATGGTAGCACGCTCCAACAAATATCATATTGGAAAGTTGAATGTTCAGTTGGCTAGCTAAGATACTGCTTGGAATGAAGGACTTATGTTCAACAAACAAGATTTTAGGAATGCAACTTCACTGAGATAGAAATAATTGAAAGACTTCGCTATCTAATTTGGAGAAGGTCTTGTGAAACTTCAACGTTGAAGATCACTATAAGTCAATTGCTACCCCTCTTTCTACTAATTCCAACTTATCCTCCAATATGTGCTATAGCAGGATGGAGATGTCTCGAATATTGCATGTATCAGCAGTGGAAAGTTTATAATGTTTGTCATGAGTTGTACTAGATCATGCATTATATGTGTAGTAGGAGTAATTAATTATCAGGTATTTGACGAATTATTGGTGAAGAGCATTAAACTTGATAAAGGATCCTTGGATATAGTACTAAAGGATTTGGTAAATATTGTATTGCGTTGAAGAGGATCAGACTTTATTGTCACATGATATGCTGATAAGTTTAATTGGTGTCAATCCCCAAATGGTCTAGCAAGAACATAAGTAACATGTAGATGGGGAGGAAGAAATAATGGTGTGGAGATTGATTGATTATCAATTGAATCTCCAATGTGGGAGAATGTTAAATAATCTTGGCTAAATTCTAGATCATTCACTTTTATCCTAGACGATCAAGGAATATTCTAGATCATACAAATATATTCATAATTGATGAAGAAAATTTTAGAACATCTTTTGTCTAATATTGTTAGAGAAATATTTAGACCATGCACATTGTATAAAGTGAAACTGTGGCAAAATTGTGACCACATAATTGACTTGATTACCAAGTCAAGATGTGGCGAATTTATGACCATAAGATTTACTTGGATCTGAAGTTTATGTACACCATAAATAAGTGATTGTCTCATTGTTGGCTAACTATCTCAAAATCTCTCACGACATCTGACATCTAAGTGAGTGGGCGTGTGAGATAAAATAGAGAGAGTTTCTTCTTATAAGAGAGCTTGTTGTTATTTTATATGAGAGAAAGTTTGTAACTTCTATTTTTATAGTGAAATTTTTATATTCTTGCCCGTGGTTTTTGGTCTATTTTGTTTAAGGGTTTTCCATATAATTAGTGTGTTATTCTTTCTCTTCTTCATCTTCATTATTGTTATTATTCTCAATTTATAGTTCCGATCTTATTCTATTCGATTAAACAATCACAACATCTAGTTCATTATTGAAATTGAAAAAAAATATATTTAGAATTAGAAGATTAAATTTAGGGTAAATTATAAATTTAGTCCCTATGGTTTAATGAAAGCTATAATTTAGTCGTTATGGTTTCAAAATCTAGACTTTAGTCCCTATGAGTTTGGAAAAATCTACAATTTAGTCCCTATGGTTTGAAAAAATATACAATTTAGTCCATATGGTTTGAAAAGTTAGAATTTAGTCCCAAAGATTAATTGATGAAATCTAAAAAATAGTCCGTCGTTCATAATTTTTAGTGAATAAAATACGTAGAAGTTAGTTATTTTTGGGTTTAATGATGAGAATGTGAGATAAATAATTAATTGAAAAAAAACATAATTGATACATCACATATACAGACTTAATTCGTCCACGATTTACCAATAATATGGACTATTTTTTAGGTTTTATCCAACCATAGGGACTAAATTCTATTTGTTCAAACCATAAGAACTAAATTCTATATTTCTCTAATTCATAAGAACTAAATTTTATATTTTTTCCAAACCATAAAGATTAAAGTCTAAATTTTCTAACCATAGAGACTAAACTCTAATTAACTTCCTTGAAACTATAGGGGCTAAATTTATAATCATTTGATGAACGTATTCGAGCTTGTTGGAGTTAAATTCCTCCTCTATTTTATTTTATTGTAAAATAATACATTAAGGAAGTCAATTGAGCTAGGCCGCTTTGAAATTGGCTCAAAGATTTTGTTTACTTTTGCTTCAAATTTGTATCAACAATATAAATTTATAATTACTCTATGATTTTGTATCAACGGTATCATTTTTAATAAATCTAAGATTTAGGTATTTTTAATTTTATCATAATAAATCTAAGATTTTGTATCAAGGGTTATGATAACAAGTATACTAATAGGTGTTTAGATGGGTAATTGTGGGATTAGATAGAGTGATTTTATAATAGTTACTTTGAATCGTAGTAGTATGTAAGTTATTAGATAATGTAATTATTAATTTATTCGAGGTAGCTATATAGCTTGTTTAGATACAAAGTAATTAGAGATCATAAGAAATATTCGTTAATTTTTTATTTCGCGACGATTATGAAATTTTTAAATACAAATAATATATTTTTATTTTTTAAAATTATTATTAATGTTGAGGAATTTTTTATATAATATATAATTTTTTTATTCGCGATCTTTAATAAAACATATAAAAAATGATAATATAAATCAATAAAGATTTTGAATTTATTTAAATAATTGAAAATAAAAATATCTTTAAAATGTGAAATTTTTTTGTACAAATACCAAGTTAAATAATTACTAATTAATGATATTGGTTATATGATTTTTTTTTTTCAAACAATATAAAAATGAATATCTCAATTTATTACTAATAATTACTAATCAATCATATTGATTATATGATTGTTTTTTTTAATAATAATAATATCTCATTTCCAAACAATGTTTTACAGAGGTATCTTTTTCCAAAAAAAGAAAAACAATAAGAAAAAAAGAGGTTAACCAGAAACTAAACCAGAGAGCAAGAGAGAAGAATAATGATATTTTTGATAAATTCAGGTATATTACATGTAATATCAAATCTTGAAATTTTTTTAACGAATATTTTATATAATATTTAACTAATATTTTAATATCCAAATGTTAAAGTTTAACGAATCCTAAGAATTTTTCAACTAATAAAATAGTGACTTGTTAGTTTTATTATTTGATGGTAATCTCATTCAACACATTAATTCAATCGTAAAAATCGATATTTAACTATTAAATGTTCATATGTAAAAGCGAGTATAGCTCACATGACCAAAACAGATTTACTTTATTTTATTTGTAAACACCAATGATCTTAAATATTATTAATTAAAAATGGAATGACCAAATCACCAAATTTGATTCGGTTCTTGACACGCTTCTAAAAAGGTGTTCAAACGAGTTTATGTAATGACTTTTTAGCTAGAATATAATATATTAAAATTTAAACTCTTCTAATTAAAATTAATTTGTCAATAAAAAGAGTACCTCATCGAAATATTTTTTTCGTATGATTCAATATGAAATTTCAATTCTTATTAGATCAGATATTTAGTTTATTTTAACCGATATATTATTATTAGATTAACCTAAGATTTAATCTGAATATTAATTAATAATAAAAAGAAACAAGCAACTATATCTTTTTAATTTATAAACACATAAAAGTTACTCAATTTCTAAATGTCATGAATTATCTAAGATAAGTTTTGAAAAAAGCCCAAAATTTTCAAATATTATATAATACAAACAAATATTAAAATGTCTTAATAAATCAAATATAATATTAAACAATTACATTCAAATAATAAATCTAATTAACAAATTCACATATTTATGTCTAACAACCCTAAGAAAAAAAAAAAAAAAAAGCAAACTAAAGGTAAGGCTTATAAATAACAAAGACTGCATCATGAAATTCTTTTCGAGTACTGTATTTTTCTAGTTCAAACAAATTAATTTTCGTAATAAAAAATCATTGCAAGTTTTACAATAATAATATATATTTATATTAATTAAAAAAAAAAAAAAAAACAGAACAAAAAGAAAGAAAACACGTGTGGTGTGTTAACAACGTAAGGAAAGGCATTTTGATTCTGAGAGTAATGTTTAAAAATTCTTAACTTGAGCAATACTCAACATGTGACCCCTCTCTCTTCTTTTTTTTAGTGTAATAAGTTCATCTTTAGTTAACAGCCCCCACCATTACTATTATTATTATTATTATTATTATTATTATTATTATTATTATTATTATTATTTTATTCTATGATTCTCCACTCTTCCCACAGCTTCTTCTTCAAGCTTTTATCCTTCCATTTAACCCCACCAAAAAAGAAAAGAAAAAAAAAACTACTCATTTAGTGCACCCACAAAGGTTAAAAGTTAATTACCCTTTAATATAAATAATTTACTTGTATGTAATATATTTTCACTCACTTTTTTAACTATGGTTGATATAATTTAAGAAAATGATTAAAAGATTCTAATCTTTAAATTTATGTCCTTTTATTAAAATTTATTTAATATAATTTAAATAAATTGCACACTCGTTTACACACCGAAGATTGACCAAGCACCATCAATTCTATTGAAATTTTCTGTTAGATAAACACCACTGATTACGTTCGCGAACTTACATCACGAATACAAAACTCACACGTCTATAATAGAACAATGACAGAACTCCCACAAGCTTCACTATTGGAGAAGAATGACATTCATGGCTTCTATTTAATCCGATTAGGTAAAATATTTTCCCAAAATTATTTAGGGTTCTTTGACATGAACTCCAACGATGGTCAATCAACAGCCGTTGGTAGAGACTTTTCAGATATTTGAGTCCCACGAAGCCAGGGAAAATTGCACTAGCCTCTCAATAAGCGCCGTTCGAATCTCAGTCCTGTGTTGTGACTTCTTTTTCTTTTTATATGTAAAATCCTTCAATGATGCCTGAAAGAGGTTAAGATTTCAAAATTTTTGGGATTGTTGTTGAAGAAATTAGAAATAGTAAGTGGTTATAATGGATATAGGATTGATGTAGATTTTTTTTTTTTTTTAATTTAATAATTAATTTGAAAATAATGTCAAGACTTTATTTTTTTTTCTGTTTTTGTTTTCAAAAAACTACACCAACACAAGCATACACTATATTCAAACAATTAATTGTGATATATCTATATATTTCAATCTTATTTTATGCTAATCAATAGTCAATTAAGAGTTCAATTGAATAAAAAAATGTCTATGCGATTTACCTCTGTTTAGATATACAAAACAATAAACTAATTTTTAATCATTGAAGTCAAATTTAGAGATAACTATAGTTTCTTTTTAATTTTTTATGGATAATGTTTGGGGGAGACAAATGAAGTGTATAAAACAAAAGGTCTAATCAAATATTATTCACTAAATATTTGGGTTGAGATTTTTTTTTTTTTTTTTTTTTTTCCTTACAGTTGACAAAGAAAAGTTTGATAAAATAATAAAATTAATTAAGAAGCATCTTAAATAATTTAAAAAAAAAGCATGGCAGATGCGAAAGCACGCATGAAAAATAATTAAAATTCAAATTCAGATGCCAATTAAAAGGTGTGAAATATTCTCTATCTTAAGTTAAGTGCATTAAGGAATTTGGTAGAACCATTCGTTTCCTCTCGTGTATATATTCCTGATTATACTTTTGGATAACTCTTTTATTGCATATATTCCTCATTATACTTTAAACAAACAAACTTCTAGAATTTTGTTATCACAATACTCTTTCTCACCTATTTCTTTACAAAATTGTAGAGCGATTAAGAATTATCTATAAACAGTTATTTTGAATAATTATAAAAAATAAATTACAGTAATAAGTCGTTTGGATGAAGTTTGAGGTTTTACTATGTATACTTTCTAAAAAGATCAATTTTATTGTTTTAAATTCTAAAATTAATTTCAATAATGAGTTTTGTTAGAATGCAATGTTAGACAACACCTCCACGAAGTCGTATGAACCAATCAAAATATATAATAAAAGACTATTTAGATGTTACAATCAAAATATTCTCCATATCTTGGTTCATAGGACTAAGAAATGTCGTGTACAATTTATGAGAATTGTCTATTATTATTATTATTATTGATAATTAACTAGCTAAATGTTATAGCATCAAAATTTGTAAAAATAATCGATAAGCGGGTAAGTAAATTCAAACACTCACAAAATAAAAAGGAAAAATGATAGGAGGAGTAAATGTATAACTTATGATCAATTAATGTAAGAGTTTGACATAACTATTAGTTTAAGAATTTTATTTATTGAATTAATATTAAATGTTGATTAGGGTATGAAATTGAGAATATAGAGTCAACTAACTAAGATGGGAGAGCATCTCATATATATATATATATATAAATAAATAAATAAATAAATAGAGTCTAAATTTGAAAAAGATATTCGTATTTTGAAATTTGGTTAGTCGTTATCGTGGGGGTAGCCATCGGAATATCGAAAATATAAAGAGATAATTTGGAGGGAAATAGTGGAAATTACAGGCAGGGGTACCCGCGTGGGAATGGACAAAATTTATCTTTGAAAAAAGAGAAGAGGGAATATTCCTCTGTGTGTGGGCGCCAGACAAAAAGGATATTCAGAAGAACAATTTCAAACCGAATATTGTGACACGTGTCACGAGGAGAATCTTTTACTTCATTTCCTTTTTATAATCCAATAAAAAATTTGCTCCAAACAAACAAAATAAAATAAAATAAAAATCGGAAGTATATGTGTAAACAATCTTCAAAGAAAACAATAAATATCCAAAAATATTCGTTTTTTATATGAAATTGTAGAGTGGTTATTTGGAGAAATTGTAGAGTGGTTATTTGGAATGACGATAGACAATGTTATTTTGAATGAAGTTATTTGCAGATGAATTGTATTTAATAACTTGTTTTGATGATAGTTTTTTATTTAGATATTTGAAATCATAGCTCGTTATGACGTGAGTAAAATGAATAATTATTTTAAGATATTATAAATAAATGATATTTAGAGTAGATAAAATGTATATAATAAAAAATGATTGCTTATTTAGAACGATAAAAAATGAGAAATTATTTTTAATTAAAAACTTTTAAATATAACCTGAATTGAATAAAATGATATATATTATATATAATATACGAAAAAAAGGGGCGAAAATGTGAAGTGTAGTTTGTTTGTTGAGAGCCTCAAAAAGAGAAAAGGTTGGTCTAAATTTTAGTGAGAATCTTGTTACCTTATAGTCCACTTCATTAAAGTGCGTAGCAGAGGAAGATTCCCGTCCTTTAATTAACTCCAATTAAATTTCTTCTTTTTCTTTTTTATTTTTCTTCCTTTTGCCTTTATGGTTTGTATTTGATATTCCTCCATGTATTTTCATTTACCAAAAGTCGGATTTTATTACATATTCCTTTCTTTCAGATTTTAATTTTTAATTTTATGAATATTTCATTATAAATTAAATATCCCCCCACTCGTATATGCTAATTTTATAATTCTCTTTTCACAGTTTTTTTTTTTTTTTTTTTTAATTCAATAGGATCACAAAAAAATATGATTAAAACATATAATTTTGTGTTACTAAATTATCTAATATGTAATTGGAGTGTTCGTTAAATAACTGGAATCCAATAGTCACTGACTCGTCTCAACATTGCGACAACGAAATTTCGAGCGAGGACACGATTGAAATTGTTAATTAATTATGTTTCGAATGTTATTAGAGTTCATCATCTTGGCTGCTTTTATATATATATATATATATTTATATATATATATATATATATATATTTTTTTTAATTTTTTTTTTTTAATTCAAGAAATCGGAGACCAAAACGTATAATCGTTTAGGTCCAATTTGATTATTATTTTGTTTTTTATTTTTGATTTTTGAAATTTAAGTTTACATGTACTATTTCAACACATATTTACATTGCGTTTTTAAAAACTAAACAAAAAATGAAATTAAAAAAAAAGTTTTCAAATACTTATTTTTGTTTATAAAATTTAGTTAGGATTCACATACTTAAGAGAATTTGAAACTGCCAAAACGGAAAGGATTGATGCCGCAATTGTTTCATAGTTTGATATTATTTTAGTTCAACACAAGTGTTAGATGTTCGATCCAAACTTATTATAATGTTCACCATATATTCATCCCATAACAATTTGTTCTACAAAACCTTCATTGCCATTAAAACCAATTGATAATAGTTTCAAAACAATATTTATTAATTAAAACAAAATTTAAAAATTTGTTTTGGATTAAGAAATTTTGGTTAAAATTCACAAAATTAATTAACGGATACTACATGCGATAAGTATAATAGTTTACCGAAAGAAGATAAAATATATATAGAAATTTTAGGTAAATACAAACTTAAATTAAAAAATATATATATATATATCAAAACCCCATTTTGTTTTTCGTTTTTTATTTTTAAAAGTTAAGCCTATATTTACCTCAATTTTCCACATTTGTCTTATATTTTCTTTGAACAAATACATGAATTTTAACCACATTTCATAAATCAAAACAAGTATTTGGAAGCTACTTTTTTAGCTTTTAAATTTTAGTTTTGTTTGTAAAATACAAGTAAGAGGTAGGAATCAAAGTCATGAAATTTATATGTTGGAGTAATAATTGTAAACTTAAATTTCAAAAATAAAAAATAAAAAATGAAATGATTATCAAACGATACCTAAATAATTATCCAACAACACCTAAATAATTAAGAAATGAACCATTATAGGTTAACCTAGGTTATGCTGTTTGTTATTAAGACTAATTATATATATATAATTAATTAATTAAAAAAAAAAAAGAAGAAGCGGCTAATATTAAAATACATGAATCATATGAAAAGAGGCCCTTCTTTTTAATACCCAGCTAATATACATGTAATATCGAATTATAAATCGATAAGATAATTTCTCATAAAGCAAAAAAGCAAAAAAAAAAAAAAAAAAAAAAAAAAAAGAGGAGAAAAAAAGAAGCTCTCATTCAAGTGTGAGAAAGAGAGAGATGGGTAAAATTGAAAGGAAATAAAAGGCAGAATATAGAAAGAAGAATCATCTTTTTTTCTGTGTTCTTCGCTCACTGTGTTTTTTTTCAGCAATATATATTTTATTTATCTGCTTTAGAAAAATCCCCAAAAAAAAAGAAGAGAGTCAGAGTGGGAGATTCGTTTTTCACACCTATTCTAAAATTCTGTCTTTAATTTTTCACCTTTGTTCTTTGCAATAAATGAAGCTACGTACCATTACTTCTCTTTATCCCTCTTTTCTTTTCTAAAAAACAACACTTTAATTTATTCCCAGCTTCCAATTCTCAGCCCTTATAAACAACCAACAATCCTTCCATTTTCTTCATTTAAAAAGCTTTGCTTGTTTGTTTTCTATCTGGGCAACCCATGATCATATCCATATATATATATTATTTTTTAATTTAAATTTGTGAATTAATTATGGCGTCTACAGAACTGAGCTTGGAGTGTAAAGTTGAAAGCTATTCAATGTTGGTTAAATATTCATTTGGAGATAAACAGCAATTGTTAGCTCCTAATTCTGATCAGTTTTGTCATAACCTTCAAGAATTTGTTTCTTGCCTTGAAGAAGAGCGACTCAAAATTGATGTCTTCAAACGGGAGCTTCCGCTTTGCATGCAGCTTTTGACCAACGGTACGTACGTTTCTAATTAAACTACTAATCTATGTTTTGTAATATATATATATAAACGATTAAATATTAATTAATTTTTTTAATTTCGTATTGATTGATTGGAATTGATATATTCGAATTTATAAACTCTTCATCAGTTAGTTTAATTATGTTATTTGTTGATTTTGTTTCAAAAACTCCAGTTTCTTTAAAAACTTCAAGGTTTATAGGTTGAAAAAAAAAATATATATATGTATATATACACACACATATATTTATTGACCTTAAACTTTATTATTTTACCACGTAGTATTCTCCTACTAAATATTATCAAAGTATATCTTTAAAATTTGTTGTTATTTAAAAAAAAAAAATTGGCCATTAAAATTTTGTCTAGTAACAATGAGAACAATAGTTTTTTTTTTTGTCACATACTTAGAAATTAATTTTCTACAATTTTCTTGACATTCAAATGTTGTAGGGTCCCGTGAAAATAGCCGATGTGTGCGTAAGCTGGCCCGAACGGATATCAAAAAAAAAAAGTAAATTTTTTGAAACATTATATTAAATGAGCTTCACTTGTAAAATAATTATCTAAAATTTAAAAATATTTGCATTTATAATCATTAATACATCTTAATACTATATAATAAAAAAGAATGTAAAAATATTCATGAATACAATGATTACATTGACTAATTTTTTTTTTTTTTTTTTTTTTTTGTAATTCAACAAATGTAGAATGCTCTAAAACATTTATGATACTTTTTAAAATTGTCCCATCTCAATTTTGTAGTAGTGAGTGATAATTAATATAGAAAAAAGATGTTAGAGGTTGGATTTTGATAACTACCTATTCAAAAAATATTTGTATGAAACAAAAATTATAAATAAATATTTAATACTGTATTTTGTAAAAATAATTGAAGTATATGTAAGGCAGTCAAACCCACATAAATATTATTAAAAAAAAATCATGAAAAAAAAGTAATACTTGAAAATATATAATTAGTTGTATTTTGATAGGCCTACATACATCCATAGGATTGTATTGACATGTATATTTATATACTAAAATTCGCAATACACATTAATTTTATATACTCAAAATTCACTATATTCATTTATTATGTTTCAGATAAACTATTCACTTGTTAAATTTAAAATATCTGTATAACGGAAATAGTTGTTTTTTTAATACGAATAAAAATCTCTATAAATTAGTTGACGGAAAAAAAAAAACTTTCGAAAGTTGAATGAATGGATTGAAATTTAAACCACTAAATCTTAGAGGAAAAAAAAAGTCAATAATATTAATAATAATAATAATGGCATATTTATGTTTCTTAATAGCCGTAGAGACGTCGAGGAGACAGCTACAAGCCTGCAAGCCGACAGAGGCGGCGGCGGCGCAAGTGAAGCCAGTTTTAGAAGAGTTCATGCCGCTGAAAAACACAACTCCGGCCGAGGATGAAAAGCCACCGACAATGATTTCCGACAAGGCAAACTGGATGACGTCAGCTCAGCTATGGAGTCAAACAAACGACGTGGCTAAACATGACCTATCTACGCCAAATAATGAATCTTTTGTTCGAGACACCAATAATAATAATAATTTGGACAAAATTATGGGTAACCAGAGAATTAATAACGGGGCATTTGTTCCGTTCAACAAAGATCGGAGCTCCGGCGGTTCGGGTTTGGGTATTGGCGAGAAAGTGGTGGCGACGGAGATGGAGCTTTTGGAGAAAGGTGAGAAGAAGAATAATCAATGTGGTGATAATAATAATAATAATACTATTAATAATATTGATCATGTTACGGCGGCCGAGCAAAGGGCTGAAAATGGGGCGGCGGAGGTGGGATCGGCTCCGGCGACAAGTTCAACTACGACTCAGCCTTTCCGGAAGGCTAGACGGTGCTGGTCGCCGGACTTACACCGGAGATTTGTCGATGCTCTTCAAATGCTAGGTGGATCACAAGGTAAGAGTTATATATATATATATATCTATATATCTATATATATATATATGTATAATATATATACATATATATATATTATAGATATAGATATATATAACTTTCAACTTTGATAATCTTGACATTTTTTTTTTATAATTTATGTTTAGTTTTACTTAAATTCTCTAACGATAATTTTATATCTCTTAAAGAAAAATGATAATACTGAACAAATTTCATAAATCAAAATCAATATTTAGATTTTTTTTTTCTAAATTTTTGTTTGATTTTTTAAAAATATGAATAAATTACATATATCAAAATAATGAAAAATCATAGATTTGATTAATTATACTTTAAATTTCAAAAACTATAGATAAAAATTAATTATTGAATAGGACATTAGTCTTAAACCTACACTTATATTGATTTAATAATATTTGCTCTCCTAGGCCTCACTAAATTTTTACTCTGCGTTTATGATTTCTCAAAAATGCTTAGATTCATTCTAAATTATCGTATATAATCATTAAAAAAAATCATCCTAAGATAATTATGTTACACATTAATCACATAAATAATACATACGTTATTTTCGCTTAATTAATTAAAACAAATTGACTGATCAATGGTAATTGCTTAAATTAGATTTTTAGAGTACTGGAACAAAATTGAGTTGAAATTATATCCAAATTAAATCACTCAAATGAAATTATGAACTTGACATTTATCTATTTTTAATTTCTTATTGCTATTAATTTAATTTAATTTAAATTGAACAGTTGCCACGCCGAAGCAGATCAGAGAGTTGATGAAAGTAGACGGTTTGACCAACGATGAAGTTAAAAGCCATCTCCAGGTAAAACCATTCAGCCTTATCCACAATCTCCCGTACAAAAATCTTAAAATTAAGGTTAAAAGTTTGTTTTTTTTTTTTTTTAACCCTCAAAAATTTCATTTTAAATCATATATTTTGAAGATGTTTATGTTTGGAAGAAAATTAGAATTTAGTCTTATAATTCGAAAAAAATATAGAATTTAGTCTTTATATATTTATAAAATATAATAAATAGTTCATGTTATTTGTTAATTATAGACAAATTAAGTATTTAGATGTAATTTTTAACTTAGGAATGATGCGTTTTTTTTTCTAACAAATTACTTATCTCACGCTCTCTATGATTAAACACGTAAATAACTAATTTCTAGGGCTTTATTCACAATAATCATGAACTAGATAGGCTCAATTTTTAGATTTCAACAAATTTTAAGGACTAAATTCTAATTTTTTAAATCATATGAACTAAACTGTATATTTCTCTCAAATATATGGACTAAAGTCGAGATTTTTAAATGATATGACCAAATTTTAATTTTTTTTAAACCACCAAGTTTACAATTTAGCTTTTTTTTTTAATTATATTATTTTTTGTATTAGTTTAGTTAATAATTAAAGATAATTAATAGTGACATGGTGTTGAACTAGATTATCACCAAAGTAATAAAAATAATGTACTACCAACTGTTTTGATTAGTTAAAGGATATGTCTATTTTTCTGGGGTAAACAATTATTTTGAAATTTTGACTATTCGTGCAGTTTATTTGATTTTTTTTTAATTAACAAACATATGAAATCTTCTAAAATTTATAGTAGAGCAATTAAAATCAAAAATTAACTAAAATTTATATAGACTTTAATTTTTCTATAAATATAGAGATTATAATAAGATATTTAAAATTTAAAATGAAAAATATTAATTAATTTTTTGAAATAATCTTTAATTATCTTAAATCTGTTGGTATACTCGCAGAAATACCGGCTCCACACGAGACGGCCCGGTCCAAGCTCACAAGCTTCTGGACCGCAAGCGGCTCAGCTAGTAGTACTCGGTCTTGGCGGGATGTGGGTCCCACAAGAGTACGCGACAGCGGCGGGGCCCACCCTGTACGGCCCACAGCTGACATCACATCCACCTTCCCATTTCTACGGCCCGCCTTCACTGCCCCAAGAATTTTATACAAGACCGACGGCGCCGCCGCATCTTCAACATCATCTTCATCAGGTGCAGCTATACAAGGAGGCGCCGCCGCAGCCGGCACAAAGCTCGCCTGAATCGGAGGTGAGAAACACGGCGGAGCGGTCTGAGAGCTTCGAGACGGAGGAGAAATCGGGGAACAGTAGCTGGAGAATAGAGCGCGGCGGAAGTGGTCGTGGACGGAGATCGGAGGAGTGTGAAGAAAGTAATAGAAGTGAGATTAGTCTTAAATTCTGATGAGCAATTACCAATATTACAGCGTAATTAGCATATAATTTTATTTATCTAATTTTTTGGGTTTTTTTTTTTTTTTTTTTTTAATTTTAATTGGAAGGTTTAGAATTAATGTTTCATATATATTTTTCTTTATTTATTAATAAAAGTATGGTTTGCTTTACTCTATTGTCAATTCATAGCCTACACAAACAAAAAGAAAAGTTTATCGCCAAACTTAAAAGAAATAAATACATAAAATTTAGAACACCAAGTTTCAAATTTGATGAAAAAAAAAAGAAATAAAGATCTAATTGATCTGTGATTTTAATTCATATTTGAAAAAATACATAATGCCCTTTATAATAGGCTAGTATACTTGAATTTGTTATCACCTAAAACAAATGATCAACAAGATTATCTTATATCGAAAAGATGTTGAAAGTGAGTGTGCTTCAAATATTATAAAACAAATATGTGATTTTTGTTTTAAAGATCTCACTTAAAATCATTTTAAGTTTGGTGTACTCATTGTTGCAAATTCTCTAATAAATCGAGAGTCAAATATCGATTTTTCAAAATCAAACATGTGACGCTATTCTCGAACTGGATTAATATCAAATAATGAAACCATCACGCCGCCAATATTTTCGGTTGCACGAGTATATATATTGTAAAGGCTAACTTTAACTAAAAAAACACTAATTAAGATATTATACATTTGGCAAAAGTGTGGAAGAAAGATAAGGCCCATCATATTTGGATCGAGTAAGAAGCCCATAAATATTTAATGGGTCATCTTTGTAGGAATTGGACCAACATTGGGCCAACCCATTTTCTACTTCGGCTCACACGAAATACCTGTTTTTTCCCCGTTTTTATAAAATTATATTATTCTTTTTATTATTTTGTGTAATCCAGTTCAACATCATGGTCACGAGTATTGTAACGCTTCAAAATAATAGATAGTATTACAACTGAAATGAAGGGAAGAGAAGGAAATGAAGGAATAAATGAATAAAAATAAAAATAAAATAGTAATTAACGTGACATAAATCAACGGGCCAAACAGTGAGAATTGATCCATTCTCATCTCTTCTCACTACACCAAACATACAAATTACCTAAACAAATTCTATAACAAAAATCCAACAAAAAAGCGGAAAAAAAACCCATATCAAAGAGAATGTTATTGAAAAGATTTAACAAACAAACAAAAAGAAGTGAAAAGTTGGAAGAGATGTGAATGAGCAAATTGATTTGTTTCCATCTAATGCCAAAAAGAGAAAAAAAATAGAAGAAAGTTTGGTGATTGGAATAAGATCAAACAACCATGGTCTTACCATTAAGAATAAATTCTCATAACATGATCAAAGTTCTTTTCTCAAAAAAAAAAAAAAAAAAAAAAAAATTGGAAAAAACAAAAAAGAAAGAAAAAAATTGCTCAAAGTTAGGCCTATAGGCCTCTAGAGGTGTTTGATTGAGATTTTATGGATGGATTATTTTGAGTGTTTATTGCACCTCCAGGGGTGTTGTTTGAGATTTTATGAATGAGTTATTTTGAGTGTTTATTAATAATTCGTTTGGTTGAAGGTTTTGATAGATTGTTTAGATAGACATGTTATTAATTTTTGTTTAGATGAAGAATTTTACTGAGAAGTTATGAAAAGTGTCATTGATCCACGTGAAGCTTAAAACTATGACATAAGTGCTCATTTACGAACATTTGCAACAAAAAAAAGCAAAACAGAAAATGCGTGTTTGTGGAGCGTTCAACACTCCACATAACCCTTCAAAGAAGAGAAATTGTGCTAGATATTCAAGTTTTAGATAATATACATAATTGTCTCCAAATTTTAAACTATTAGCAAGAATATTCATTCAATTAAAATTAATAAAAATAATTATTAATTAATGTCGATATCGCCATTCTTCAACCTCTGGATCTTATAGGGTTATGTTCTTTTTTTTTTTCAGTTCATGCCACCGGAGTTCGTCGATGGTGCATATTCTATCAATGTTTCCATTGACCGCATGTGTTTCAATTGTCTTCGTCCAAGTCGATTATACAGCGGTTGAAGATGATAGATTTGAAATTATCTTCAATGGTTCACTGGGGGCCAGACTTACAGAACAAATGGTGGTGCGGGCTGAGAACGTCGATCAACGACGCTGGCCAGCCGGGGACGAAAACCAATGACCGCCATCGAAAACGGCAACCAACGACGGCCACCGGAGATGGCAATCAATGCACGAAGTCAACAATTATATCCCACAATTTTCTCCTTATTTTAAACCATAAGTTTCATGGAAATATATGTGTAACTATGATACTATTATTGTACTAATAGAGTATTATCCGATAGAGTATCATCTTTCCAATATAATAATATTGTATTATGTTTCGCACGTAAAGTATAATCGACTATACGTTAGTTGTAGTATAAACCTAATACCCTATTACAATAAGCATACATATTTATTATGTATTATAATATGCTGCGAAATGTTTATTTTTTAAACCGTTTTTGTATTATGACTAAATATATGTAATGCGATATTATAATAATACTAGTATAATACAACACTTAATGGAATCTTTTTAATTAAAATCATTTTCAATTTAGGGTTCCTTTTTAAACAGAATTGACGACCGTTTTTTTCTGCAAATCTCAACTTATAAATATTGATCGTTGCTACTCAGTTTTAGATGAAATCATTCTTCCCCGACATATGAGAGATAATGATGGGGAGACAACGATGAGCTCAACTCTGTTTCTGATTTTTTTTCTCGACGATGAGACCTCTCCACGTCGAAGCTTGCTTTCTTCCCAACGCCGACAATGGAGATTTGGTCGATTAAAAAATCTCAACGAAAATCGACGGTGATTGAGCTATGAGACGACGACGTTCATGGAAAATTCGACTTCAAGACAACAACGTCGTAGACAGAGTCGATGACGGTGATGGTGAAGGATATCTCTAGGTCAATGTCCATGGAAGGTGCACGGTAGTGATGATTTTTTAAATAAATTTTTTATGTCAGGAAGGGTATTAGAGTCTTTTGCTAAATAATAATTTTCATGTTTTTGAAATAGATGATAGTTTGCTAATGTTTTAAAACTTAACTACTTATTTAATTAGAATCATAAATTTGACTAGTTGTGCAAAAGCCTTGTAAAAGTACACCTTCTTAGTGAGCTGACATTGTCACCACTATTTTTTTTTTTTTTTTTACACCCTATTTGTTTGTTACTCTATGATTTGCACACATCTTGACTATATTCATGTCAGATATTGCTTGACTTGAAACATTTAAATGTGGAAAAAATTAATAGATGGGTGGATATTATATATTCAATTTAACACCTCTTAATTGTTAAAAGAAAAATGAATGTCCATTATATACATAGATTAAGTGACGGGTTGATTTCATTATTTGGAAGTAATTCAATTCAATATTATAATCACAAGTTCGATTTTAGAAATCGGTATTTATAATCTATTCTCCTAATTTGTACTAAAAAAAATGTCCACTCTCCAATACAACAAAAAGTTAGTTTAACATATTTTTGTTTAATTAATAGAAAGAATGAACCGTTGGATATTATAACTCAATGAGGCTAATAGCTACCAAGCAAGGTGAGTTGGGTTGGGACCTGAGGGTGCCTCCGCCGCCGCGGTGATCTCTCCGGCCGCCGCAATGTCATAATTGAACTCCCTTTTTGTCATTTCCTTAATTTTTAAAAGGTTTCCACAACCCAGCATCCAAATCCGAAGGACAAACCATAAACCCACCGGAAAAGGGTAAACTTAGGCCCAGATCAAATACCCTTCTAGCTTCACAGAGCCCAATTAATTAAGCTCCGGCCGCCGCAGCCGCCGCCGCCAAAGCCACCCAAACTGCAGAACAGAAGTAGGAAATTACAAGAATGCCCCTGCCGTCTCCTTTATTTCAGTTTGTTTAATCAAAAAGCACATATCATCAAACTAAGCTTCGGTTTCAGTTCCTTTGCAAAATTCATTGCTACATGAAAAGAAAAAAAAAAAAAAAAGTTTAATAAAAGGAAAAAGTAAGCGCACGCTAAAGAAAAAAAAGCCCATATTCAACCTCTTTCTTTTCTTTTTTTTTTTTCTTTTTAACTTAAAAAATAATAGTTATTTTCTTTCTTAAAGGCAGTGCCCATTTACAGCTGATTGGATTTTGGTGTGAGGAGGAGAGAGAAAGGGGAAAAAAAAAAAATCTTCATTTGTAGTATTTTAAATTAGTACTTAATAATTGATATTTTGGAGAAATGTTGTAAAAATGGGATTAGTATGGAGATATAATATCTTATTTTATATTTAATTTTTGTTGCAATCATTTTAGGGTGCGTCGGATGGGATGAGATGGAAAGCGTTATAAAACGGTGTTTGGGATGCAGGATTGGGATGAGAAGGGTTATAAAACTTTGTTTGGTGTGGTGGGTTGGGTAGAATAAAAGTAGATTGATGAGATGTGATGAGATGTAATTGTTTTTTTTATAAAAAGTAAAATATTAATAAATAATATTTTTAATTGAATACATTTTTATTTCAAAATAAAAAATTAAACATTTTAAAGTTTCATTTCTT